>BLSH010052344.1:955718-967381 GCA_018402905.1 Glandirana rugosa | reverse complement strand
TGCGGGGACGAACAATCACACTCGACTCCTAGGGTCCCGTTTACCTCTACCTCATAGGTCGACCACTCAGGTACCTCGTTAAATAACTATCGTGTCTGGTCCGTAATGACAGGACAATGGTTCCTGTAAGTTACGGACACGGTAATATAGAATGGGATTAGAAATTGAAGGTAATGTCGTAACCAGTCGGAAACAGCCACTTCATGGTGACTGACACGTACATGGTGATCAGAATCCTGAAGGATGAGTGAAGTAGGAAAGGGTGTAGGGGGGGAGAGACATGGTGCCATAAACAGATGAGATAACTAACCTGTTAACCAGGCTGAACAGAGTGATATATCCCAGGGTGTACACCAGGAGCGTGGTGGATCCACAAAGCCGTAAAGTCCTAAGACTAGTGGTACATGCACAGTCAGTGGTACTTCACCGACAAAGGCTGACCAATGCTGTAATGGAAGTTAAAGATTAGGGTAAGATATAATGGCACAGGCATTGAATGTCCTTGGTAACAGGACAGTAATGCCTGGTCTGTGCTATCAATAAATTGCTCCATGGACTCACCAGCTGGATACTCCATCTCCATTTGCCCTGGGATCCTCAGCTCACACTAACAAGCAGGGGCGTCCTGCTTAAATACCCAACTCTGCGACGCAAACACCGGCCATCGGGGCCGAAGGGTGGAAGTGCCCAAGCCTCTTGTCCACGTAAGGGCAAGGGGAAACCACAAAGAGGGTTCTGCCCAAGCCCCAGGGCGGTTACATCTCTGCCGAACGGAACAAGACGCAGGTCAACGCCCTCAAGTGGCGAAAGGGGAAAGAAGCAGTACAATCGGCCTTTACAAATTTAAACATGCAATGTATGAATGGAAAACGACATACTATAACAAAGAAGTACACAATTACAATTATACTAATATGCCATATATAACAGAATAACTGATATGGACAGTATCTATCCACACATATATTATTCAGATTGCACTAAAGGAGGGCCTAATACTCGGACATCTGTGGGTGAGACCCAAGTCCGGCAAACAAAGGGATCACAGTGTCAGTATATAAAAGGGAAAAAGAAAAAAGGGAGAAGGTGGGTAAAGGGGGAAAAATGGAAAAATTACAAAAACAGTTTATATGAGTTGACCTCGTTGAGGCCATGGGGGATGGTGGCGTCTAACCGTTCAATCCAAAGGCTCTCCCGTTGCTAGAGAACTCTGTCGCGGTCTCTCCCCTGGGGTCAAGTGGTACCACCTCCAATGCAATGAATTGGACAGCGTAAGGGTTGAATTTGTGGCACAGGCCGATATGTCGGCCATTAGTAGTTAGTTTGCCATTGGTGGCATAATAGACATGGTTACCTATGCGTTGTTGCAGTTCTCGAATAGTTTTCCTTACATAAAACCCACGACATTTGCAAGTCATCAGATCGATTATACCAGTGGTGTGGCAGTTGGCCCAGAACCTTGGTGCGAATCGCTCACCATTGGGTAATGTACAAGAGGTTATATTTGCCACCCATGGGCATCTGAGGCACTCTCCACAAGGTGAAGTGCCTCACTGTCCATGTGGGGTCGACCCAGGTCCATGGTAATGGCTAGAGGTCAAGCGGTCCCGAAGGAACCTGGCTCGTCAAAATACAAGTTCTGGAGATGGTTTGACATATTTGCCAATAATATAATGTTCACTTAAAAGATGTCAGTGTCTGGATAGAATGTTTCTTAATTGACCATGGTGGACCGAGTAGGGAGTGACCATTTTGACTGTTTCGGATGATTTGGGTCGTTGAGATGTGTATAGCAGGGAGGTCCTTGTACGTGCCAAGGCTCGGTTAAAGGCCTTCCTTAAATTGGTGGGGGAATAGCCTTGTTGGAGCAGTCGTTCCCGTAAAAGGTTCGCTTGGATGTGGAAATCTTCTTCCCTAGTGCAGTTCCTTCTGAGGTGAAGGTACTGCCCATAGGGAATGCTGCACACCAGGGGTTTGGGGTGTGCGCTAGAAGCATGCAGGAGTGTATTCCCAGATGTAGGCTTACGATAAAGGTCTGTGGTCAGATAACCATCATCCTTTATAATCAGAAGGCCCAAAAAAGAGATTTGGGACTCACTGATGTTGTAAGTACACAGAAGCTTTAAAGAGGAAATAAACCCAGATTGGGTTTACTTCCTCAATATAACCCTGTAAAGTAGAAGCATAATGGGCTACTATGCACCACATAGTAGCCCATTATGTGCCACTTACCTGGAAACGAAGCCTGCGGTGTCCAGCGATGTCCCCGCTCCAGGCCACGTCCATCTTCTGTCCCTCTTCCTTCCGGGGCCGTGACTTCGGCTCTGTGACTGGCCGGAGTCGTGCAACGTCACTCCCGCACATGCGCGCGGGAACCGCTAGTCACGGCACAGGGTCAGTGGAGAAATGGCACGGAGGCCGTTTCTTCACTGTGCATGTGCCGACATGACGTCGGCACATACAAAACACTGCATATCTCCTGAACCGTGCAGGTTTGGGAGATATGCAGTGCACCTACAGAAAAGCCTTATTCTAGGCTTACCTGTAGGTTAAAGTGGTTGTCACAGGTTGACAACCACTTTAAATCATTAGTGTTCAATTTTTGGATGAATTCAACCAGTAATTCACGAGGGCCTGTCCAGACCACAAACAGGTCATTAATGAATCTAAACCAAAATAAAACATACAAGAGATACCGGGAAAGCATATCATCCGAGAATACACTCCTCTCCCATCCCCCCAGATAAGGGTTTGCATATGCCGGGGCGCAGGAAGTCGCCATGGCTACTCCTTGGGTCTGCAGATAAACACTACCCATCAAACAGAAAATAATTCCTAGTAAGGATAAAGTATAGTAGTTCAAGAATAAAGTTGTTGTATGGCCACGTGGTGTGATCCTGCTCCATTAGAAAGGATTCAGTCATCGAGACTCCCCGCTCATGGGGGATACTAGAGTACAAGGCCTCTATATCTACAGCCACGAGCAGGGAGTCCCCAGGTACCTGAATCCCATCTAAAAGTTTAAGGAGGTCAGACGTGTCATGTATATAGGACGGTAGTCCCAGCACATATGGCATTAAAAAGTTGTCCACGAATTTGCTGGCATTATCTGTAAGTGAACTGATTCTGGACACAAGAGGCCTACCTGGAGGACATAGTAGGTCCTTGTATGTCTTAGGTAACGTATAGAAAGTTGGGGTCTGGGGATGCTTGACCACGAGGTAGTTAAGTGTGTCTTAATCAATGAGGCCATTCCAGAATGCTCCAGTACAGAGTTCACGGAACTCTTGGATAAATTTTTGAATTACTGATTGTGAAATGGGTTGATACCAGGTAGCGTTATTTAGTACATCACGGCACATGGTCTGATACTGACCATGCTTCACGATGACGATATTACCGCCCTTGTCAGAGGGTTTTATTATAATATCTGTACATTTTTTGCAGTTGGTTTAAAGCTTTAGATTGTTGAGTTGTAAGATTAGGTGTGTATTCCTTCCACTGGCACCTTTTAAGATCCCTGATAGCTTGTTAAAGGAAAGCCCATATAATTGGGCAAAGTCATCAAGTCTGGAAATCTTTGGGATTTGGTCTTAAATTTGGGGCTTGGGCAGGCAGATTGGGTTGTGGGTGCAGTCCCGTGACTACCGAGCCCCGGGACCCGGGGAGAGCATCCAGGGCCAAATCCACAAACACATCATCAGTCTCCCCTTCATCATAGAGCAGCATCAGGTCCCTGAGGGTCCGATATTCCTCCATCGTAAAATGTTTGGTTCGTTCCGTAAGTTCGCGTTCAAGGTTTGTATTGAGTCAATCTTTATCATACATATATGGGAAGGTAAGGTTACATGCAAATAGGTAGAGGTCCTTTATGGTTTCGGTCACCTGGATGGAATCCAGGGGGCAGAAACCTAGTCCTAGCTGTAAGACGGCTATTTCATCAGGTGAAAAAGTATGGGGTGTTAAACTGATAATATTCAACTGTGGGGACCCAGAGGTGTGGGGGAAGGGGGTGGTAGAGGAGTGTTGGGAGGAGGAGGGATAGGAGGTTGCAGTGGTGGTGAGGGTTTGCGTATGTAGGTATCTTATTTGGTCTGTTGCTTTTTGGCCTCTGCCAGTGCTGGGTCTAAAAAAATAAGTTTTGATCATAGGGGATAGCAGAACCCTGGGAATCACATTGTGCAACGTGGGGGGGGGGGGGCGTGACAATATTATTGGGAGTATCTGGATTAGATGTAGCTCCCTGTGTGTGCAGATGTTTGTTTGGTGGATTTTTTTTGCCCTTCCTGTACGCAGCTGGAGAGTACCCCCCACTGTGACGTGTACGTTTACATGTGGAGTCGGAAGATATAGGTGCAGTAAGACGTGATCCTATTTGTTGGGAGAAGGAGGATGACATGAATGAGTCTGATTCGGACTGTACGAGGGAGGACCTACGGGGGGGTGGTGGCCTCCCCCATGTTCCCTTACGAACAGTGAAACCCCCGGTCCATTTGTATGCAAAGCCCTCTGCAAATGCAAGCTTGTCTTTGACAAATTTCCTCTGTTTTTAAAATGATATCTTTGTTCATCGTCTCTAGATCTCTTGTCTCCTTCCATTTGGAGGCAAAAGATGTATCAAAGAGATGCTAATATTGCGTATTGAGTCTATCAATTTCGCCATCAAGGGTGGCCAAATCAGTAGTGTTTTGAACAATCAACATCTTCATAAGTTCTATACTAAATTGAGTTAATGCCTTCTCCCATGCAGATTTAAGTGTCCGGGAGGGTTCTTTAATAGTGGGGAAGACCTGGATCCGAAGACCCAGGGGACAGACCCCCACACTAATATACTGTTTAAAGTATTCTAGATGCCAACAAAGAGGAGACTTGTGTTTGAGTAGGTTAAACATGCGATCTAGAAAGATTTTGATTTCCTTGTCAGATTTCTTATTGGTAGTTAGACATGATGCTTGAATGCCAGTCATGAAGCCAGTCCACGATGCACCAAGAATATCCATCCTAAAGTGTGTCTGAGAAAACTAAGAAAGAAATGAGGGTATATGGCACATGGAGATACAAAAAATAGGGCAACATATAAAACTCTTGAGGATTTAAGGAGATTGAGAGAAATTTCCAAAATGTAGGTACCCCTGGGCGTGGCCTGGAGAGCGATGTGAGCAGACTTGTGGCGTGAGAGCTCCGGGCCCTATACTATCCCGATTTTTCAACCATGATCATCCCAGGGAGGGTCTGCTACAAGGGGACCATGTCGCCCCCAAAAACGCTGCCGCCAAACTTGCGAAATACAAACTGGCGAAATACAAACTGCAGGACAAGGACCCGCCGGCGGAAAATGGAGCCTACCGTGTCGGAGCTGGAGTGCTGGACGCCATAGCCCAATGCTAGGGTGCGCTGACCACGAAGATTGAGGAAGTTAAATCGATATCTCCCTTCTCCGCCAAGATTTCTCCACGTTGCAGGATAGAGTTACAGAGGCAGAAGCCTGAATTAGCTCAGCTGATGACACCCTGCACCCCCTCAGGCATGACGCAGATGAAATGCAGCGCCGCATTCAACAACTGGCTAGCAAGCAGGATGATATTGAGAACCGGCTGCGAAGATGTAATCTTCAATTTGTGGGACTGCCTGAGTCAGCTGAGGTCAAGGACCCGGCGGGTTTCCTGGAGCAACTCCTTATCACCACGTTCGGCAGAGAGGCCTTCTCGGCCATGTTTGCGGTTGAGCGAGCGCACCGCATCCCGGCTAAGCCACTGCCGCAAGGAGCACCCCCTCGTACATTCATCGCTAAGTTTTTGAACTTTAGAGATAGAGACACCATCCTTCACCTGACTAGAGAGAAAGGAAATATTCCGTACACCAATGTACACATCGCAGTGTTCCCGGACTTCTCTGAAGAAGTGCAAAGGCAGCAGGCCCAGTTCCAAGAGGTGAAACGGAGGCTTCAGGGGTCAGGACTCAAATACTCCATGCTCCCCCCGGCCCGTCTGGGGGTGGAGGAGGATGGTAGGGTTCATTTCTTTGAGACCCCTGAATCGGCTATGGACTGGATGAACTGCAGAGCGGGCCCAGCCTGAATGCATGTTGACTACAACCCCGGGGACACAACACACCGTGAGTAACTTTAGCACGTAACCGCGCAACTATTATCTCCTCATCTTGGTGGATAAGTGGCCCGCTTCATTTTCTTTTATGATGACATGTCGCTGTGCCATATCATATACTCTTCCCTATATGCTGTTGGGTGCCAAGACAATTGCCACTTTAAGAGATCCGTTCGGACAAGGCTCTGACCAGCACTGGGCACAGTTTGGTTTACTTGCTGATTAGCATAGCAACATCCCAGAGCCGATACGGACTACTGATGGGCCCTTTAACAGGAGACTCACTACGAACACTGAGACAGTGAACACACACGGCAGGAGCACCGCACTCAGTGAAAAGTCACCCCTACCATTGGGACACACAGTTTTGGTTTTCTTTTTTCCCAGTTTTTTCCCTTTTTTTTTTTGTTTCCCCTGTGTGCAGATGCATGTATGGCCCTGCTATGGTTTTTCCCCGCTGGCGCCCAATTGCCCTATACCTGCGGGTGACCCCAGCTTTATAACAGGGCCGGACTCAAGTTTTGTACCTCCAGACAATGGAAGACACTGGAAGAATGTTTTAAACTGTTATGTTATGGGTAATATGCTTGCATCATGTTGGGGAGATGCCAGGCTGGGTGGGGGGTGGTTTTTGTAGGGTTATGGACGAGTTTGTCCTTTTGTGATTATGCTACTAGGTCATATGAAACTGCTAGGATTACAATGCAAGTTCTCTATAGTACAATGTTCGATGCTGGCTTTGCAAAGTACATGTAATTTATGTGATTCAGTGTTGATGCCTGGGGTAGGGTTTACTCTGTGTGTCCGTTCCCACTTAGGGTTCCGAATGTCGCCTCCCTCAGGTACAATGGGTGTGATCAAACTACTAACATGGAACGTTAGGGGCATCTGCGATGCGATCAAAAGAACCGCTGCTCTGGCTTTCCTTAAGGCTCAAAAGTCAGATATTACAGCTCTTGTTGAAATGCATATCACGGGACGCCTGCAGGGAGCTCTTAAGAAACCCTGGGTGGGATGGGTTTTCCATTCAACTTACTCACAATACTCTAGGGGAGTTTCTATACTCATAGGCAGACATGTGTTATTTGAGCCACATCTGGTGCGAACGGACCTGCAGGGTCAATACATGTTTATTTATGCCACGATCTCTGGGTCCTCCATTCTGTTGCTCGTCTGTTACATCCCTCCTCTATACAACTCGACGGTTGTGAAGGAGGGCTTGGCTTTCGTAGCCCATTACCCGACCGGATGTATGGATGGGAGATTTCAATATGGCCCCGACCCTATCCTAGACAGGATGGGTGTGGGGAGAGCCGGGAAATTATTTGAGACTCAAACCAGGTTCAGCCGCCTAATGACAGAATTCGGCCTGACAGATAGCTGGAGATATCTCCACCCCACCACTAAAATGTTTTCATGTTTTTCCACGACCCACAGAACAATGTCACGAATAGACCTAATTTTCCTATCCCCAGTTCTCCTGCCTAAGGTGCAGGCAGCTGACTTTGCACCTAGACACCTGTCGGACCACGCCCCATATTGGGTGACCATCCAGATGTCCGCAGATCGCCCTGAGCCACAGTGGAAATTAAACCCATTCTGGCTTTCGGCGATCAAGGACCAGTCCAGTATAGCTAGTGAGTTCAACTTTTTTCTCAGCACGAACATGGGGTCCTCCTCAGCGGGGGTGGCGTGGGAAGCCTTCAAACTTCATGCCAAAATGATACTTTCCACTCGTATTAACCATCATAAGGCAAACTCAAAATTGGCGCTGAAGCAGGCCACAGATCAACTTCAACACCTTGAAAGCACGTTTACGCAAAACCCCACCTCCCAAAATTGTGAGTCTCTTAAAATGCATGTCGGTTAGTCACACATTTACAGTTGGAATGGGCTAAGCAGCACATGTTTTTCACTAAGCAGCGGGTCTTTGAGCATGCGAACGGGCGGGGAAGCTACTGGCATATTTAGCACACCTGGATACTACCCCCCTGGTGGTCGTGGCACTGGCAAATTCTGATGGAAGCAGGGCCACCACACCTAGACAGGTAGCAGAAAAATTTCTCTGCTATTACGCGGAACTCTACTCTTCCCGAGGCAATACTACACCCCAACAGACCGAGGAATATCTGAGTAACATACCTCTTCCACAGCTCTCGGAAGCCAAAACTGCTCTCCTCAAGGTTCCTATCACCTCGGAGGATGTCTCTGTGTGGCCATTTCGCAAATGGCCCGATCCAAGGCCCCGGGGGCGGACGGTTTCCCTCTTGAATTTTATTCAACTTATGCGGAGGTCCTGGTGGACAGGCTGACCACTCTGTACCAACACATCTTTGATTCTAGGGTCTTACCCAGGACTATGCAAGAGGCCAAGATTATTGTACTGCTGAAACCGGGAAAAGATCCCCACTCCCCGGAATCTTACCGGATGATGTCCCTGCTCCAGGTGGATGTGAAGATACTAGCCAAAGTGCTTGCCATCCGCCTGGACCAGGTGATCTTGTCCCTGATCCATAATGACCAAACAGGCTTTATGCCAGGAAAAAACACTGCGATGAACATTAGACGTTTTTTTTCAAAATATTCAGGCCACACGTGATAATGCGGGGACCAGGGTGATTGTGGCACTGGACGCCGCTAAGGCGTTTGACTCCGTGGAGTGGGAGTTCCTATGGGCATGTCTGCGACGTTTCAGCTTCGGCCCCAATTTTGTTAAGTGGATACAGTTATTATATAAGTCCCCCCAGGGCCAGGGTACTTGTTAATGGATGGTTGTCAGATAGTTTTCCCCTGGGTCAGGGAACCCGTCAAGGATGTCCCCTGTCACCCCTGCTTTACGCTTTGGCGGTGGAACGCTTAGCCTCGTCAATGAGAGCCAATAACAACATTAGAGGTCTGTCGGTTGGGGGCTTTGAGGAGAAGGTGGGGCTATGCGCAGACGGCATGCTGTTGTACCTTGCGGACTTCCAGGGCTCATTGGAGGAGGCACTGAGGGCCATTGAGACTATGGGACAGCACTCTGGCCTGAAAGTGAACTTCCCCCCTCCGCGACGCACCACTCCCCTCCCTCCCCGCCGAGTGTCAGTTCTTAAATATTTAGGTGTGATGGTCACAAGGTCCCTCTCGGATTATAATACACTAAACCTAGAACCCTTGTTCGCTATGCTCAAAGTAAAAGCCCAGATTTGGGCCAGGCTCCCGCTTGGGGTCAGCGGACGCATTAATCTTATTAAGATGATAATCTTGCCTAAGGTGCTGTATATGATATGGCATGCTCCCCTCCCAGTACTTTCCAAATTTTTCAAGACCATCAAGTCCATACTTAAACCCTTTGTCTGGGGCCCATCCAGGCACAAGCTGTCATGGCAGGTACTAAAAAATACCACAAAAATGGGAGGCTGTGCACTTCCTGATTTCCAGGCATACTATTTGGCCTCTCAGGCCTCCCACATATTCCATTTTCTAAAGACAGATCTGCATCGGTACCAGGCGTTGACCACCCGGGTGGTCAACCATCCCGCGTACACTCTTCAAGAATCGCTCAGACGCGTAGCTCACGGAAGGGCCCAGGGACGGACATGATATCCCATCACCAATACGTATGGAGTTGCATAGCCAAGATCACGAACTGCCCACTGTTTCACACACATATGCCTCTTTGGTTCAACAGGGATTTACCGGAACTGCGTACCGTCCCGGACCCCAGGATTTGAATTGATCGGGGAATTCTGTATCTGCACCAGGACTGACACCAGCTGGCCCTAAAACTTTTCAGGACCTAAAACTAGAATTTGCACTCCCTAATAGCCTTTTTTTCAGATACTTTCAATTGAGGCATGCCATTGTTTCCCAATTCTCTGGTCACTACCCGCAGCTGAATACCCCGGATGTGATAACCATCCTAACAGGGGAAGATCCCAAACTGATTTCCAATCTCTACGTGGCAGTGCGTACCCCAAAAGATACTGAATTGGCATATGGAACGAAGACAAAATGGGAGACAGACCTCTGGCAGATAGAAGATGAGGAATGGGAAGAAATGGATGGGGTTACCCTGGTGTCCCCTTAGCTCCCTGACCGACTAACGCAGCTATACATACTACACAGGTCCTACCTCACACCACAGAGGATAGCTAGGTACCAACCAGACAGAAGTTCAAAATGTGTCAGTGGCGACGCTGAAATAGGTACATTTTATCATATGATCTGGTCGTGTCCCCAGGTTCAAACCTTTTAGATTCAAATTACCCGCTTCTTACATGATAAAATGGGATCCCCGGCCACCCTGGACCCAAAACTATGTCTGTTGGGCCTACTACCCAAATTAGATGTTGATAAATTCACAGCAACGTTTCTCAGAGAAACGCTTTTCCTTGCCAGGAAAACCGTAGCCAAAGTCTGGATGCAGTCGCCCCCCCACGGTGAAGGGATTGGTTTAGGGAGATCAGTGCTGTCCTCCCATACAAAAAACTAATTTACAAACATAGGGGGTGCCCACTTCAGGACTCCAGAGTGTGGGATAGATGGCTGTCCAGTTCGGACACCTGCCCTGGCGAGTGGCTTTTAGGAGGGGGAGGGTCTGCAGCCTTAAATGTCATCACTAGAATGGCGTCTATCTAACCTGTATTGTAATGACTGTATTATCATAAGTACTTGTACTGCATGCCCCCCACTCGCTGCACTGTGCAGCCCCAGGCGTTCCCGCCAGAGCATACCTCTTGAGTGTTCACGGTTGATATGGACCTAGCACATTAACACTCTGAATGTTTTACCATGCACTGATCTATACTGTATGGGCAATGTTGGTTATAGTCCTTTTGTATGACCTGCATCCTTTTTTCTCTAATAAACTTGGTTGTTGATTTAAATTGTGTTATCCACCCAATTAAGTATATTTGTACCTCAGGAGGGTATACAACCAAGATGAATAACATTTACACTGTGCCTCATCTGTATGAGATAATGTTTAAGGGGAGTGGGTAGGTCGATCCCCAACCGACCCCAGCTAAAGAAAGGAACTAGCTTGTCAGAAAGCTGGACTGTCACGGCACCATGTAATACAGTAATTTAGACAACAGATATATAAAAAATGACATAGTTTATTGTTGAATCCATCAACAGTATTGTAAAGTCAATACAAACATACAAGTTAAAAACAAATTGTCACCAAAATACATAGTTCCCAGATGGAGGGGGGGGGGCGGACAAGGTGTAGTATGGGCCACGGATATCGGTAGGTCTCTACATGTTTCACAGAGTTTACTCTTCTTCTGCAGGAGAGATATCTGTGGTGGTATAGATGACAACAACAAGCATTTTATAACAATGTATAAAACCGTATCCTCTATTTAACTAGTACATAGTGGGGAAGGGTTCTATATAGGACAATTGGCTTACCTGTATGCCCAATCACACCAGGAGCAAGACCTGCGAAAGTAATGTTCCCGGTCGGCAGAGAAAGGGTTGTGTGTGTGGAGGTCAGACAGTAATGGTAATCTGGAATAGGATATATTATATGTATATGTCTCAATGACCCTTAACAATATTTTACGAACAACA
>BLSH010052344.1:931932-942555 GCA_018402905.1 Glandirana rugosa | reverse complement strand
GCTAATCCAACCATAAAACTCTGATCCGATCACTACATCGACTCTCGTCTCAACACGTACCGAAACATTGAACAATCATAAAACTTAAATTAAACAACCCGCTCACCGTCGGTTACCTCACTAACCGTCTCTCCCCACCGTCTGCGACTCACCAAACATTCCACCTACTCAGACCGTCGTCGTAAGTACTACCTGACTTCTCCCCTATCAGATAAATTCCCATCCGGTTACTCATCCCTCAACGTCATCAGCTCCACTCTCTACTGGTCCCTCACTTAGTCCTCGAAACACCCCACATGTCAGGGTGCTTGGTGTTATCCTGGACTCTGAACTCTCCTTTTGGCCCCACATCCAATTACTTTTCAAGGCTTGCCGCCTCAATCTCCGCAACATCTCTAAAATACGTCCCTTCCTAACCAGTGAAACCACAAAGCTCCTGATTCACTCCCTGGTCATCTCTCACCTCGACTACTGCAACTCCCTACTCATTGGCCTACCCTTAAATAGACTATCCCCTCTTCAGTCCATCATGAATGCTGCTGCCAGACTCATCCACCTTACAAACCACTCAGCGTCTGCCACCCCTCTCTGCCAATCACTCCATTGGCTGCCACTCGCCCAACAAATTAAATTCAAAATACTAACAAGTTACAAAGCCATGCACAACTCTGCTCTCAGCTACATCACTAGCCTAGTCTCAAAATACCAACCTAATCGTCCTCTTTGTTCCTCCCAAGACCTCTCTCTCAGCTCTTAAGCTGCCTCATCGCCTCCTCCCATATTCGCCTCCGGGACTTCTCCCGAGCCTCTTCCATCCTCTGGAAATCCCTACCCCAATCTGTCAGACGGTCCCCAAATCTATCCACTTTCAGGCGATCCCTGAAAATTTTCTCTTCAGGGAAGCCTATCCTGCCTCCGTCTACCAACTGCACTTTTATTTTCTTCATCATCTCACACCCCACAGTTATTGCCCTTTCGTATCACTTGTAGATCACTTCTAGATTGTAAGCTCTAATGAGCTCCTCCTCCTGTATTGAATTGCATTGTAATTGTACTGTCTGCCCTAATATTGTAAAGCGCTGCTCAAACTATTGGTGCTATATAAATCCTGTATAATAATATAATAATAATAGCCTTTAGTCTGTTAGGATATGTCTCTACTAACTTTGCACATTTATACTTTGCAATATTTTCCCAATCTTCTTTACAGAACTGCTCAAGTTCATTTAAATTTGATGGTGACCATTTGGGGATGGGGTTTAAATCTGGGCTTTGATTAGGCCATGCAACAACATTCACCTTTTTCTCCTTCAACCACTGTGTGGTCATTTTTGCTTTCCATTAATAACTTTCTGGCAGAGGGCAGCAGATTTCCCTCAAGAACTTGATGGTATTTTGCCCCATCCACATAACAGGATATTACCACCTCCATGTTTTACTGTAGGAATGGTGTTATTTGGATAGTTAGCTATATTGGATTTCCACCAGACATATCGTTTGGTGTTGAGGCCAAAAAATTCAATTTTAGTCTCTTGTTCAAGTATTTTATTACTGAATATATTGCAAGTACAATTCAGATAAAATTTGTTGTAAAAAGATGGGTATTGTTACAAAAAAAAAACAATGCTTCTCAACTGTTGAACTTCCAGTCTATAACTGTAGAAAATAACAGATCAGTGACGTAATACATTTCTCACAGGGTATGCCTCTGATCGAGGTGAAAGCGATCAGTGAAGAGTCTGGTAATCAATGTAGTTAAACTATGTGAAAAGTCCAACATGAAAGGAACAAAATAACGAATGATAGGATAGAGCAGGTGTTTAATGCGGGGTATGTAGGGCCAATATAGGAATTTACCCCCCAGAGCCAACTTTCGGCAATGTGGCTTGACGTTTTCTTGTGGGGGGATAGCGGAATGAGGTTATCTCAGGCTGCCCAGGGATAGGGAGGGTATCAATCACGGTTATCATGACATCAGCATTCTCATTTTGCTTAGATCAGGTGGCCTATAAGGCCAATGTGGGGATATGGGTGAAAGTTAGGAGTGAGTCAGGTGGGTAGAAGGAGAGCGGAGGGGTGGATATAGAGCAGGGATATGCAATTAGCGGACCTCCAGATGTTGCAGAACTACAAATCCCATGAGGCTATTGCAACGCTATGACAGCCACAAGCATGAAACCCAGAGGCAGAGGCATGATGGGACCTGTAGTTTTGCAACAGCTGGAGGTCCACTAATTGCTTATCCCTGATATAGAGGGTAGGGAGGTGGTATGGGTGAGGAAGGGGGGTCTCCAGAGAGGATCAATGGTGTTGGGAGCCAGGTGTGATAGGTTGTAACTGAGGTATTTGCTTTGCCCCTCAGAGAAATAGTATTGAGTTGTCAAAGCCTGTGGGTAGATAATGTTCGCACCAGGGTCTCCAGAGTTTCTCAAATTTGGATACCTTATCAAGCAAGACTGCTTCGGTTTTGGCATGGATCAATGCCTGTGTTACTCTCTGTTGTACTGATAAGGTACACAATGTGGTAGATTTCCATGATTTTGCTATTGCTTGTTTTGTGGCCGTGGTGATAAAGAGCATGTGTTTGAACTAGCGGTGTGTTATAGCCTGTGGTTTGCTGTTCAGGAGTGTTTCAACTGGGTCTGGTAATAAGGTAGTGTTGAATATATTGGAGAGGATCCTGAACACTTCCATCCAAAAGGTGCGGGCTGTGGGGCACTCCCACCAGATATGTATACGTGTGCCCGGAGCACTGCAGCCGCGGAAGCAGTGTGAGGGGTATTGGGGGAGGAATTTGGCAATCCTGGCGGGGACCAAGTACCACCTGGTGAGTGCCTTGTAATTGGTTTCAAGGGCCACTATGTTAGGAGGTGAGGATTTGATGGCCTGCCATGTTTTTTGCCCAATCAAGTGTGTCAGCTGTGAGGTTAAGATCATTCTCCCATTTGTATGTGTAGGATGGTGGGGAAGAGGTAGCATGCTAGAGTAGCTGTGTGTAAAGGTCGGAAATATTTCTGCATCTGTGAGGATCAGTTTTACAGGCCTGTTCAAAGGTGGTGAAGGCAGGGGTTGTCAAGTCTGGGGGTGTGTTTTGGATCAGAAAATGTTTGATCTGTAGGTATCTGAAAGTTTACGTGGATGGAAGAATGTGGGTTTCCTGAAGAGTGGGAAAAGGTGTGATTGTTGACGATTTGTGATGAGTGCGTAATAGTCCTACGTTTGACCAAGCGGAAATGGAGGACAGGGAGGACCAAGCTGGGTAGAAAGCAGGGTTTCAGAGAAAAGAGAATTGGGTTGTGGCGAGATTGAAGGCCAAAGCGTATATTCAGTCTGTCCCAGATTGAAAGGCTAAGTTTGGTGACAGGATTGGTGACTAGGCGGTGTTGCTATAGTGTTAGCCAAAGTAGGTTAGCTGTGGAGAGTGGGTCACAGTCAACCGATTTGAGTGCTACACCAAGGAGACTTCTTTAGTGGCATAATAATTTAGGTAGCTATGCCAGCTGAGTGGTGTAGTAGTATTTGGTAAAATTGGGCACACCAAGCCCGCCTCAAATGCGGGGTGTGAATAAAGTAGAGCTTGGTACACGGGGTTTGAGTTTGTCCCAAATGAACTGGGAGCCTCTGCGTTGTAGGACACGGAGGTAGTAAGAGGGAACTGGTATTGAGAGAACCCTAAAGAGGTGTGGAATTTTGGGAAGGATGAACATTTTGAGGACTGTAATCCTGCCTAACCACACCGGGGGGGGGGGGGAGACCAATTTGTCATTAGGTTAGTGAGGTGTGCTAGCATAAAAGGGTAGTTGGCAGCGTAGAGGTCAGCCGGGTTTGCAGTAAATTTTGTACCGAAGTAGGAGATCTGATTTGTTGTCCAGGTGAACGGAAGAGTTTCACTTAAGTGCGACTGTAGGGAAGGCGAGAAGGATATGTTCAATTAGTTAGGGATTCAGAGCAGAAAGAATGGCCTTTGAGGAGAGAGTTGAACGCTTCAGCTATCAATGGGAACAAAAGAGCAGGGATCGTTTGTAGTAAGTAGCCGAGAAGCCCCCGGGACCCGGGTGTTTACGGGGTTTCTGTGATTTTATAGCGAAGTGAATCTCTTCTGCTGTTATGGGTCGTTCTAAAACCTCACGGTGGGAAAAGGAGAGGGAAGGAAGGTGAATGGAGGATAGAAGTGTGTCCAAGCAGGTTTGGTCGATCATGTTGAGGTCTCTGTAGAGGGCAGAGAGTTTTATGGGGAATTTGTGTAAAATTTTCAGTGGGTTACTAGAGTAGGTATGCTTGGTTAGTTTTAACCAGATTGGTTTCGGATTGTAGTCAGCTCTGCGAAGTGCTAGGGCCAGGAAGGTATCTGGCTTGTTGGATTTCATGTAGAGAGTATATTTTGATTTGCGCAGGGTCTTTTCTGACGATTCCATCAAGAAGAGGTCAAGTTCCATGCAAGCTTTTCAAAAAGTTGTTTAGTTGGCGGAGAGGGCGTAGCTTGAAACGTTTCGGAGGCCTTGTAGAAGGCTTCTTCCAAGCGCTAGTGAAGCTGTTGCTTTATTCTGCATTGGTGGGACGCTTGGCTGATACAAACCCCTCTAATGAATGGTTTGTGGGCTTCCCACAGGGTCAAGGGATTCATGTCTAGAGAGGTGTTGTTATCAAGGTAGTCTTTGATAGTAGTTTCTAAGTCTTGTCGGTAGATAGGATTGGCCAGCAGAATGTCGTTTATGTACCAGGTTCGGTGGTTAGGTCTTGGAGCTTGGGAGGAGAATGTGGTTATGACCGCGTTGTGGTCTGACCAGGCACATGGTACAATAATCAAGTCTAGAATAAGAGGAGAGGAGCTTATGTTTACAAAGAGATGGCCAATATGGGAAAACAGTTTGTGGGAGTGAGAGTAGTGGGTGTACTGTCTTCATGCAGGATTTTGTCCTCACCAGGTATCAAGTAGAGAATGTTGGTTAAGGAATAAGGAGTTGTTGGTAAGCAAGACAGTGGTTGGCTATCGGGACCAGGGATTTGTCCAGAAATGGGTATAATAACTGATTGTAATCACCACAGATAAGGAGTGTTCCTCATTTATGGGAGTCTACTACAGAAAACAAATGGGAGAGAAATGATTATGGGTTTTTGTTTGGAGCATAGTAGGAGACAACTGTGAATTTGTTGTCTAATAGGAGGCCAGTGAGTATAAGATAGCGCCCTTCGGGGTCTTTGATCTCCGCCAAGACAGTGAATGGTGTGGTATGGTGGAAGGCAATCAAAATGCCTCTTTGTTTAGTGGAGGCCGAGGCCGTGAATACCTGAGGGTATTGGCGGGCGAAAAATTTTGGTGAGGAATGTGTGGAGAAAAGAGTCTCCTGTAGGCAGACCACTTGTGCTGATAGCGTTGAGAAGGAGCGGAAGGCTTTGGTGCATTTTGAGGGTGAGTTGAGGCCTTGCACATTAAGTGTCAGAACATTCAGGGGTGCCATTACACGTAGTGAGTGGTGACCGAGGATGAAGCAGCTGGTTTGCAGGGACCAGGAGTTCCTCTCCGGAGACAGGGGGGGAGGGTAGAGGTGGGGAGAAGGAGTGAAGACTGGGTCATTAGTCAGGTAGGTGAGAGGGAGAAGCACTAGAATTTGCAAGAAAAGAGTGGCTCCTATGTGGAGCAGGTATCCATAGGGTGGTGGAAAATCACCAACCAATGGGTACAAAAGGTTCCAAAGAGCACCCAACTAGCTATGTGGGGTACTCCAGGATAAAGAGGAGGCGCAGTGTGCTGTCTCTGGGACTACGGCAGCCCAAAAGCATGCGCAATATGTGTAAACTATAGAACAAACAAGTCTGAGCATTAATGAGTACATATGGAATCAAATGATTAACCAATCAGGTAGGGGAATGTAGCATCCCCGGTTTTGGGAGCATGCTATATACCTCTGGCAGGTAAGTGCTGGGTGCCAGCTAGGCAAATTGGCCACCATCGTTCATATTTGGAATCCCCAATAGCTGGTGCATGGGGGTGATGGCAACCCAATTTACTGCTGGAGGTCATTATACCTGGTATTGAAATAATAACTGTAAAAAAATACATTCGAAGGAATGGAAAAGGTAAAAACATTATCCCCAACGGGGGGATTATTGAAACCAAGTTGCCTAGGGCATTCAACACCGTAGTCCAGTTCCCCTGGATGGGAGGCCTGGTGGAAGGTGTTTGAACATCCCATCCAGTGGCAATAGAATATAGCAATAACTATTTACGAACCTGGATTAGCGTGTGTGTGAAAAAGAACCCCCATGGGCAACTAATCAAAGTTATTGTTAATTCTCATCAGTAATAAGATTGCAGCATGAGCAGGGATGAAGGGACCTGCAGTTAAAAGGATATCAGCCAGGAGTGATGTGTCAGTCAATCGGGTCTTCTAGGGCAGGTGAGGCAAAGCGGCCCCTCTTGAGTAAGCTGGAGTGGGCCTGGTGGTCTGGGATGTCCTGAAGCTTTTTGGGGTAACAGAATGTTGCTCAGTGCTTGGGTCCCTCTGTAGCTTCAGGTGTGGATAGGTGGAGTTCCTGGAGCGTGGTAGCGAGGTCTTCTGCTGACTTGCATGCATAGGAGGTTCCTTTGTGAGTGAAACATACAGCAAAGGGGAAGCTCCAGCAGTATGTAATACAGTGATGCTGGAAGGTGAGCAGGTGTGGTTTCATGGCTTTTCTTTGTGAGGGTCAGCTGGGAGAGGTCCTGGAAAATTTGGTAGTGGTGGCCTTGGAATGTCAGGGAGTCTTTGTTGCGTGCAGCTTCCATTAGTTGTTCCTTGGTGCAGTAGTAATGGAGCTTTTTGACTATATCCCTAGGGGGTCCATCATGTTTGTCCATTTCAAGGCGCTCGATGGGGATCGATGGGGCAAGTTCTTAAAAGAGAGCCGTGATGGTGGATTGAAGGTCTACCACCGCCTCAGGGATCCCTCGGACGCGGAGATTAGATCTCCTGGCCCTATTCTCAAAGTCCTTGAGGTGAGCCTGAAGGAATAAATTTTCCTCACGGAGGGATTCTAGCTCTATCTCATGATTAGTGGTTGTGACATCTAGCTCATCTACCCTTTGTTCCAGTATAGATGTGCGGCGGCCTATCTCATGGATCTCTCGTGGGAGTTTGTCTGTGATGGCGTCTGAGGTGGTTTGCAGGGTCTAGTGGAGGACCCTCTCAAACTGGCTTAGTAAGTCAGACCGGAATGCTGCACTCTGCAGAGCGATGGGGGTCATCCCAAATTCAGAGTACGATTCGCAGTGAGGTTCGGTGGCTGGGGACCAGGGCTGCTTCTAAGAGAAATGCAGGGCAGTGTGGGAAGATGGCGGCCCGCCATCTTAGATGAGGCATGAGGCAGAGCTTCCTGGATCATATTTGCCTTAATCTTTGCCCTCTTACTGCTGTACATTGCTGCGGTCCAATCCTGGGAGGTTCAGAAAGGCGCCGGGCATGTTGGTGTGCATGTGAATGGGTGAGACTCGGGGGTGCAAGGCTGTAGAGTCCCAGTAGGTGTGGAGCGTTAAGCAAACATGTCCTGCTGGAACAGCTTCACGCATGTGCCTCTCAATTTTAGTCTCATCTGACCATAACATCTTTTTTCATGTGGCCTCAGAATCTTCAAGGTACGTTTAAGGTGGTCAGGTGAGACTAAAATTTAATTATTTTGTATTAGAATGGCAGCATTGTGCAAAGCAACAGGGCCCTTATAGTAGCTGCATTTATAGATATTTATCTTATATAGTAAGGCGGTGGTCTTTAATTGCTGAATTTGGTGCTTTGTATAGGTTTCTCATTTTAAGTATAACTGAATTTACAGTATATACAACATACATCTGTACATGTTCCTGCAACGTTTAAAAATACCAGTATCGCAGGTTACCATTTTGAAGGTCCTGTTTCCAGAAGCAGTGTCTTTTCTGTGTGTAAATACTGATGTACTTTGGAAAAGTTGTTCCTGGGAGATAGGCTGTACAGAGCCGGGCTGCTTTCTTCAAACAGTGGCTTGTAGTGGTAGTCAAGAGCCAGTGATGTATAATTCATAGAAAACTTTATTGAAATGCCTTTCCTTTCTCAGTGGTGGTTAATGTGCATATTTAAATACTTACTTTGGGAATTGCATTGTACCAAAATGTTTAACATTAACAATGTTATATTATTGTATTTATATTGGGTAGAAGAGGGGTGTTTGCTTCATTGCACTTTTTCAATTTGATGTTAACTTCTAAATTGGGTTTTGATCCCAGAGGTTTTGTAGAGACTTGGCAGGGATTAAGCCTGCAAACTTGTGTCCACATTTTACTGGAATCTATCATCCTGATTGTGCAGGTATGCACAGCCCTTTTACTATAGGGGCTGTCTATGGTTCAGGGCTCCTTCCCTGGCTACAAGTTGCTGGCATGAGCAGTGTGCATGAATTGACACTGGTTACGTGTCTTTTGGAGATTTTTCAAATAGGTCTCCTGAATGTACCCATTGTCACTATTGGCACATTCTTCTATATGTTCTGGACCTGTCCTAGGGTAGTTCGGTTCTGGACAGAGGTCTTTGACCTTATTAATATACATCTAGAGCTGACCCTCCCTATGTCCGAACTGGCCCTCCTGGGCATACAGGATGATGATCAGAGACCTAGATACACTAAATTATTTTTTTCCTACCTACCTTTCAAGTTGGGCAGTTTGTTTGTCACAACCTTGAATGAGATGACGTGAGTGAGTCTGTGTAGAGACAAGCTCAGGGATTGTTCAGGCGGAATAGCCAGGGGCTGAAAACGTTCTATTTGTCATTGTGACACTGGAAACCCCTGTTAGTGTAACTTTTTTGAGTTTTTGAACTTGACTTTTGAATAAAATTGGGCACAAATTGCTGAGACATACTTCACTGCAGTGGCAGCTGGTGCTCAATTTTCTTGTGGGGGTGGGGTGTCCCGCAGGAACTCTGGGAGTACCATAGGTATGAGGTAAATAGATGATAGTGAAATGGTCCAAGGTGTAAAAAGTAATATGTTGGTGTTTATTTAGAGGATGGTTTGGGGGCAAGTAAAGATATCAAGGGCTTAGAGGAAGGCCAGGAGAGTAAACAAAATCAAGAATTTTATCCACATACTCCATTTGGTAGGAAAGTGTTCATGTCTATCATTACCTTTTATTAACGATTCTTCTATTCTCATAACAATACTGTATTAATAGTAAGTTGGGGAGTAGGTGGTAGCAGATTTCCGGTACCAAGGAATATATGGCCAACCAGCTACAATTATTCATTTAATAATTTAAATGAATAGATGAGTGTAATTTCAGATGAGCTGATCACCAGAACCATTTACACATTTGTTCTGGTTACATCTTTCCAGAATTTAGCAATTTTTAAAAACTTAGTTTTTCTTTCCTATTCGCTGTTGTATTTTGACAACAGGGAGACTCCTCCATCGTCAGAATATACAGATCAGCATTGCAACCACTTGCTGCAACCGCTGATTGAGCAGCTTTTTTTCCAACAGGTCCGTTCAGTTCAGTGTGTAAATTGCATGTAAGGGCAGGCAGGTGGCACCCTGTGTTCCCCCTTCTCGTTGTGCACCAAATATGGGTCACATAGGAGGCCTACCCTGGGGTGCGTTCTTCTGGGTTATGCTAGGCCCCTTGGATAGGGTCACTGCTTTACACATGGGGTACCTTTGCTTGAACTGATGACTGAGCTCTTAGTAAACCCTTTATTTTAATAATTAACACCACGGTCACATGCATTTAGTAGGGACACGTAGAGCCAATGCCCTCTCCACCGGTCCAGCGGATTTCTGCTACCTCACTCCCAGTAACAGCATGGGGTCCTGCCATGAACCTAGTGCAGACTCCATGCATGCACTTCCTTTACTCTTGATCTACTATACCTGTGCACAGGGCTCTGTGGTGCTGATCTGCTCCCGTTGCTTTCGGAAGCTTTGCATGTGTTCTGGTGCATGGAGCTTCTCCCATTCACAGGCATGTACTGGCCATCAGGACTACTGGGAGTTTCCCGGTGGGCCGATGGCTCAGCGGACCGGTTTCAGTGACAGCAGGGCTGGCCCTACCATGGGTCCCATTGGGTCCATGGGACCCAGTTGGCAACGGAAGAGGGACGGCAGAGCAGGGCTGGCACTGCCTACACAATCTGCATTGAGTAATAGATAGAAGGTGGCAATGCGCTGCCTGTTGGAAGTGAAGGAATGAATGAATGGGAATTTAGATGAATAAAAGCTGCTTCTGCCACTAATTGTGGTTCCCACAGATAAGAGACTAATAAAATGTAAGTGTGGAAGCGCTGCTTAAAAATTATGTGAAACGAATCCATAAAAGCATAAAGTGCAATTACACATAGTAAAAATGCAAAAAGTAAGTGCTAAAACAAATGAATAATTCTTGGGCTGCAAGCTCAGATGTCATTAGTTCTCGAGGTACATATAAACATGTGGCTAAGAGCAAAAAATAGTACACTGTGCAAAAAGAGAATATAAAAGTACATATGTTGTTGTGCAAAATTGCAAAAAAAGGAATGAATCACAGCAGACGTCCACTTTACACTTATAAAGTAAAGCCAAGAGTGCGGGTAAAAAAGTAAAAATATTGTAAAGTGGACGTCTGCTGTGATTCATTCCTTTTTT
>BLSH010052344.1:893605-904212 GCA_018402905.1 Glandirana rugosa | reverse complement strand
TTTAAAAAACGGGTAATTAAAAAAACTTAACCAAAAGTGACTCCTGTACGACGCTAGGTAACAACGGGTCAGTTTGGATATACGTGCGGTTAGATAGGTTCGCTTAGGATTGCGGATGATAAGGGCAGGGAAACTCACGTGAGGCCCAAAAAAGTTTTAAATTCTGCCACCGTTACGTCTCTCCACTCAAAGGGACGGGAATAGTAGGCGTTAGGATTCGCTTGGATAGATTGGCGTGCATATAGGTTTGACTGGGCAACAATGGATCGCAGCATGTCCTCAGTGAAAACCAATTCAAAAAAATTAATGGGCAAAAAATTTTGTGTGTCCACCTGGACTCCTGGTTGGGCAGTAAAAGTGGGAATCCTTGCTTCTCCTGAATTGGGTGGAAGCCACAAGGGGTGCTGGAATGAGTAGGGAAGGCCGGCATGGGATCTCACCCTTTGGGGCTGAGGTACAGGGGTGCTGGTGGATGGCACAGGGGTGCTGGTGGATAGCACTGGGGTGCTGGGAGATAGCACAGTGGTGCTGGTGGATGGCACTGGGGTGCAGGTGGATGGCACAGTGGTGCTGGTGGATGGTATTGCCTCAACAACGCGCCTTCGTCTGGTGGGCGGACAATATTCCTCGTCTGAGTCCAGCTCTGATTCGCTACTTGAGACGGGTTCATAAGCCAAATCAGACTCAGACTCAGACTCAGAGGAACTTGCAGGAGAGAGCTCCCCGTTGCTCTCATCGGCTGCAAGAATATTGTAGGCCTCCTCGGCAGAAAAAGATCGTTTTGCCATTGTTGCAGCACTAATTGGCACTGATGACACTTGATGACACTGACAGGTGGCACTGATGATGTGTGGCACTGACAGGTGGCACTGATGGCAGGTCAGGTGGCACTGATACGTGGCACTAATGACAGGTCAAGTGGGACTGATGACAGGTCAGGTAGAACTTTGAAATGTGGCACTGATGACACTTGATGGCACTGACAGGTGGCACCGATGTGTGGCACTGACACGTGGCACTGATGGCAGGTCAGGTGGCACTGATGGCAGGTCAGGTGGCACTGACACGTGGCACTGATGGCAGGTCAGGTGGCACTGACACGTGGCACTGATGACAGGTCAGGAGGCACTGACACGTGGCACTGATGACACTTTGATATGTGACACTTGATGGCAATGATAGGTGGCACTGATGATATGTGGCACTGACAGGTGGTACTGATTCGTGGCACTGACAGGTGGCACTGATATGTGGCACTGATAGGTGGCACTGACAGGTGGCACTGACGATATGTGGCACTGACAGGTGGCACTGACAGGTGGCACTGACAGGTGGCACTATGGGGCAGTTTTATTTGCAGTGTTATGAAATTCACTCACTGTAATTCAAAGAAGATGGCTCAGATCTCTCTCTCTCTCCTCACACAGCGGTGTCTGTGTGAGGAGAAAAGGCAGGCAACGAAAGATGATCTCATATGTTTACATTTGAGATCAGCTTTCGTTGGACCTGACGATCGTTTGGTAAACAGCCGCTGTTGCTGGCTGTTTACCTCGATCTGTCATTGGCTGTGTCCAGGGGACACAGCGAGCACAGTTTTTGCCTCGTGCGCGCCCGCGATTGCAGGTGGGGAGCGCGCGAAGGGGCGGACGTCCATGGACGTCCACCCGGAAATTGGGATCCGCGCTGTAGCCGTCTTTCGGCTATAGCGCGGTCCTGTACAGGTTAAAGGCAGTTTTTTTTTGTTTTTTTTTTAAAATAACAAACATGTTATACTTACCTGCTCTGTGCACTTCTGTGCAGTTTGCTATGGGGGCATTCAAGCATGCTCGCTCCCGAGCTGCTGATGTGTGCATCCATTCACACATGAAGCACAGCTCCACCTCGCCCCTTCTCTCTTCTCATTGGCACACTGGCTGTGATTGACAGTAGCAGGAGCCAATGGCTCCCGCTGCTGTTTAAGCCAATGAGGAGGAAGAGACCTGAGAGAGCCGCTGCTCACATGCACATCTCTGGATCAAGATGGGGCTCCAGTAAGTAATAAGGGGGGGGGGGGCTGCGCTGCACACAGATTTTTTTACCTTCATGCATGAAGGTAGAAAAAAACAAAAACTTGAGCCTTTATAACCACTTTAAGATACTGACAGACTGCTCTGGAACTGCATGGACTGACCTGGCTGCATATCGTAGGGTTCAGAGAATTCCTATAGGCTTGAGAGTCAGATTGGTTTCAACCCTATTGTAGCACCCTCCTAGCATAGGATGTTAGGCAAATTCATTTTTGGCTCCTTTTGTAGTCAAGGGAGCAGTGACTGTTTGCTTTGGTCTGTTCAGGGTTTCACAAGCTGAGAGTTTAACTGCTTTCTCATACTTCTGGAAGAAGCTTCCAGAATATGGGGCTGGGAGACTCTTGCCTTAACCAATCTCTGCAGGGGAGTGTCCAGAAGGTGACTGGAGAGGTGATAACCCTTCTGGAGCCCTGGAGAGATTTCCTTGTCAGGAAGGGTTGCAGAGCTTTTGGGGCTGCTGCCCCCTGTGGTAGCCTGTAGACTGTGTAGCTGTTCTTTGGAGGCTGGGAAGCTGAAGTGATCTTTCTGAGGAACTGTCTGTGGTACTTCACTATACGGTATCTTGTCTGGAGAAGGATTGACTCCCAAAATGGACTGTGTCTGGAGGAAGCTTAAGTATATAGGAAAATCAATACCACGCTAATACCAACATGAATTATATCTATAGTAAGAAAAGGTGAGGAGGAAAATGGACTAATTTGACCAGCTGCAGCCAGAAAAAAAACCCAACTAGGTTCAACAAAACATAAAAAACATACAGCAGGCTGCGCTAAATGAAGGTGACAGCTTGACACTGTTCATATTATAATGAGCTGAAAAAATTCCTTAAGTGTCTGTGAAGTACATGTGCCTTGGGTGTATAGGAGGCGCACTAATAACAGGTCTGAACTTTTCAGATGAAACCATGCCCCGCAGGCATCATATGCACTTATGCTGGAAATGATATCAGTTTATATGCCATAAAGGTATACACAGACACCTATAGCTGGGTGACGTAATCCAAAAAGAGCAGCAACGTCCAAAATTGTCCTAATATTACGGCACAAACTGTAGGAGACGGAGCAGTCATATGAATTTCATGTGCATTAGGACTAAAAGACTATCATATGTATTCCATTTGGAGCTATAACTCAAATGGATGAACTGCTACAACCTCACTTGGATAGCATAAAAGCACAGTCCAAATACAGTCCTGGAAAATAAAATCTATTAGATATTTGAATGCAGGTACAAAAACGCCACATATATCCAAACCGCAAAAGTTCCAATTGGTATGTACACCATGAGAGAATAGCATGCCAATGTGAGAACTCCACCGGAAATAGATGGCAGCTTACCAGAAGTAAGCGCAGATAGCGCTTTGGCTTTTCACCTAGCCCAGGTCCCCAGGATGGGGTGTGGAGGGTTCTCTATGGGTCAACACTCTTCTCAGTAAACCTCCTCTCAGCTGTAGGAATCATATCCGTGTCTCCAGGGTATAGGCAGGATTTCCCTAGATCAGGGACCCCACTACAGGGTATGGGAAATCTTCCTGTAGCCTCCTATAGGGAGCTGCTTAACTCTGGCAAGTGCCAAAAAAGAGGGGAATCCCAATAGTGTGATACCGTTTTTTACAATTTATTAAAATATAAGGTAATTGCACTTACAATAAAACAGCAATCAGAAGACAAGAGACAAACGAGCCGGCCGGCTCTCGTGTACGGATCTCGTAGGCAGTGATGTCAGCGCGTCTTTCCCAATGAGTACTGACATTGAATTGTGATCCCTGGTGACTGTGTGCTTTGGAATGAAAGTGCCAGAGGTAGCTATGGGCTGAGACAGTTTTCATGAGGTCCCAGAATACTTGCCGTTCACCTGTTCTCAGCAGAATCCTGGAGTGGAAGTCTATGGAAGAGTGTCCTCTGATTACTGTGTAAGAGTTTTGGAGTATCTCATGCCCTAACCCTTCTCCTGTTTAAAGTTCTTCAAGCAATATATTTCAAAGAGACAATGCCTAGACTGAGTTATTGGAGCCAGAGTGTATAAACTGGTGCTTGTGGCAGTGGCCAGCCTCTGTACTATTAGGGAAGAACTAGCTATTACCAGCGGCCCCTCTGGGGGGTACAGCTACACTATTTAATGACTGAGATGAATATAAAAACATTCCTATTCAGGTGACAGGTACATGAATAGGGCATAAGCACCGCCACTTTCGGCAGACTTCTAAAGGGTGTCTACGGCACCCTTTATGCATTGTAGAGATACAAAAGGCCTTAAGATTACCACATCCCAATTGTATTACTCAAAACAACTATTTGGAGTATGAACCCCTATCTATTAAACATCTACACTCTGAGTGCGGTTGTATGGTCTCCCTGGGCCCCCTGCCTTTCTAGCCCTAGGGCTTTGGTCCTGTTTTCCCTATGTGTGCTTTCCCTCCATTGGGTGGTCTGCGGCCCTTTTCCTTTGTGCCCATGAGCCCAGTTAATGAAAAAATGCTCCACTAATGAACTCCTGATGAAGTGGATCTTTATCCAGGAAACACGTTTAGTGCGGAGGAGCCAAAATTATAGATGTACTACCAATCACACGGGAAAGAGAAGCATGCTGAATATCCAACCCATTGTTGGGCAAGGTCAACATATGGTTGACATTTATTTTAACAAATGTCTGTTGTCATTGTCTTTTTCTAAATAATAATTTTGTAGTCAATTACTTTTTATTGAAACTGTGGTAGAGCCTATAAAATCCCACCATAGATATGGGGTTCATACCCCAAATTGTTGTTTTGAGTAACCCTTTATGCATTATTTATATTTGTAGTGCTGAAGGAGCTGCTTAGTAAATTTGAGTTTTCTGTTCTGTGCCTCGACTCCAAAAACGACCTCAGCCCCTCTGGCACACCTGGTTTAGAGAAAATTACTGTAAGCACTAATAGGAACACAAGGGTTGATACCTTTAACTCGACTGTAAATTAGTATCAGGATATAGACAGAAGATCATTTAGAGGTAAATGAAGTCAATGGGGTTGATTTACTAACACTGGAGAGTGCAAAATCTGGTGCAGCTCTGCATAGAAACCAACCTCCAAATTTTTTTTTTGTCAAAGCTAAAACAAACTAAACTTAGAAGCTGATTGGCTACCATGCACAGCTACACCAGATTTTGCACTCTCTAGTTTTAGTAAACCAGCCCCAATGTAATGTTATGGGTTAGAGTAAATGGTGGTTTGAGCATAAATGAGCACACAAAGGAAAGATTCAGACACAGTCTATTAAACATCGTGATCTCTAGGTTGACGTGACTTAGGTTAGAGTTCTGTACCACTAGATTGGAATCAACTCATAAAGCAGCATGATCAGCAATAAGCAGTGCATATAAACATTAACTGCAATATGAATAATAATACTATAACTAATCTAGAGTGCACTCTAGCAGAATGGCCTGGATATGGTGCAATGTCCCCTGAGTGGTAACTCTTAGCACAAGCAATAGGTGAAGGTCTCTGTGTAGCAGCTGTAAAGGTAAAGTCTTTAGTAGTCCTAACTCCTCAGCCTTTGGGCATTTGGGCCCAGTTGTACACTTGGGGCACAAAAGGATGGTCCCAGTAAAGCCTGCAGCAGCAATAAGGCTACTGAGTATAGCTAATATTAATAGCATGACTACTGGCTGTATGGTCGGTTCCTAAAGAGCTCAGTCTCTCTCTCTATAGCAGCAGATAGCAAATCCTCATAACAGCAGCATCTCACATGTCTCAGGAATATTTCAGCTCACCAACAGGTCACACCCACAGTGATTAGTCTACTCTCTGCTCTGTACCCAGTTGACTCTGGTATTCAGCACTCTCAAACTCAACACTCCGGTTCCAGCTCAGTTTGTCCACATGCAACAGTGGTGTGCACAGTGATATGCACTCTCCGGTCTCCCTCACACCAAAAGGAAAGCTGTGACCTGTAAATCCTGAGAGAATGCTGCCCATTCCCCTCCTCCTGACAGTCAGCCCCTGGGAAATGTAGTTCAAAAGCTCTTGATTACAGTAGAGACTCTCTCCCAACTGGACTACAGTTCCTACAGTGCAGTGCTGCCCGACAGCAGCTAACTCTTTTTGCTGACATAGCTCTTAATCAGTTCAGCAATGCAGGGCAGAAGCCACAGAGCAACCAGTGTATCTCTCACTCTGCATTCTTAGCCAAGAACCTGGCTCTTATCGCATCTATGACACGGGCAGTGCTTCCCTCTCGGGCAACAGGCAGCGGTTTCCACCGTGCATCTCCTCCCACCTCCTCCTAGGCCAACTGGAACACTTCTCCTTTCGGCCAATCAGGAAACGGGTCCTTCCTGATTGGCCGGGAGGAGAATCATTGTGACAGTAGCGAATATTCATTCACTATTGTCACACAACTGGGTGGGCTCGGGGTGCAGTGCTCTGCGCCCGAGCCCACCCTTTTTTGAAGCCTATTAGAGCTTCTGGCTCTAATCAAGTGCTTCAAAAAAAAAACACGATTGGAATCCATGCATCCGGCGCCCAGCATGTAGATTAGGGGGTCGGATGCATGGAGTCAAGTCAAGCTTTATTGTCATTCTACTACAAGTGAGGACCTACGGTAGAACGAAATGTCGTATTTCACAGGACCATGGTGCTACATACTAATTAAACATAATTATACATATACAAAAATAGAACACAGCGAAAAACTTAAAATAAAAAATTATAAACCTGTACACATCGGGAAACCATGTAACTGTATATACACTATGTGTTTATAAAAGTCTTTGTATCAGAAAGTGTTTGTAAAGGTGTCTAGTGCATATTCAATAATAGAAAAGGAGAGGAAGTGAGATGTTCCTGATCACGGTATGTAAGTTGTAAAAGAGGTGTCAAAGGGGATTGGAGTTGAGAGCTCTCGCAGCCTGGGGGAAAAAGCTGCTGAGCAGTCTGACAGTCCCGGTTTTTATACTCTGGTGACTTCTACCTGATCGCAAGAGCTGAAAGAGACTGTGGGAGGGATGGGTAGGATTGTTCACAATACTGGTATCTTTTCTAGAGCATCGTGTATGGAAAATGTCCAGGATGGAGGGGAGAGGGAAACCAATAATCTTTTCAGCTGATTTCACTAGCCGCTGCAGGGTCTTGCAGTCAGCAGAACTGCAGTTCCCATACCAGACAACGATGCAGCTGGTCAGAACACTCTCAATGGTTCCCCTATAGAATGTAGTAAGGATGGGTGGAGGGAGACTGGCTTTATTAAGGCGGCAGAGAAAATATAGGCGCTGTTGTGCCTTCTTGGTGAGTGACGTGACGTTTGTTGTCCAGGTGAAATCCTCTGCGATGTGCACTTCCAAGAATTTGGTACTGCTCACTGTCTCCACAGTCGAACTGTCGATAGTCAGTAGGGGGTGATCAACAGAGTTTCTCCTGAAATCCATCACAACCTCCTTTGTTTTGCTTACATTAACCTCTTCAGACCCGCGCCATAGCCATTGATGGCTACAGTGCGGATCTAATTTGCCGGGAGGCTGTCAATAGACATCCTCCCCTTTGGCTCGTGCTGGGTGCGCTCTCGTCGGCACATGCCGCCGCACACCTCGTGAGCGTGCCCGCGGAGACCCGCGATCTGCTCACAGAGAGCCAGAATGGGGAACGGCCGTTGTAAACACGGCAGTTCCCCGCTCTGTGAGATCTACTGATCCCTGTGATTGGGATCAGTTAGATCTGTTATGTCCATGTCAGCCCCCCCCACAGTTAGAACACATACAGGGAACACATTTAACCCTTTCACTGCCCCCTTAGTGTTAACCCCTTCCCTGCCAATGGCATTTATACAATAATCCGTGTCTATTTTTAGATCTGATCGCTGTATAAATGTCATTGGTCCAAAAAAATGTCAAAAGCATCAGACATGTCCGCTGCAATATCGCAGTCCCGATAAAAAACGCAGATCGCCGCCATTAGCAGTAAAAAACATAAAAATAAAAACGCCATAAACCAATGTCCATAGTTTGTAGGCGCTAAAACTTTTGTGCAACCCAATCATTATACGCCGATTGCGGTTTTTTTTACCAAAAATATGAGGAAGAATATATATCGGTCTAAACTGATGAATAAATTTGTGTTTTTATTTTTGGGTATTTATTATAGCAAAAAGTTTAAAATATTGTTCTTTTTTCAAAATCGTCGCTCTTTGTTTGTTTATAGTGCAAAAAATAAAAACCACAGAGGTGATCAAATACCACCAAAAGAAAGCTCTATTTGTAGAAAAAAGAGGACGTCAATTTTATTTGGGTACAACGTCGCACGACCGCGCAATTGTCATTCAAAGTGTGACAGCGCTAAAAACTGAAAATTCTTCCGGGCAGGAGGGGGATTTAAGTGCCCAGTAAGCAAGTGGTTAAGGGACAGGTTGTTTGTACTACACCATTTAACCCGTTGTGCCACTTCCTCTCTGTAGAGTGTTTCATCATTGTTGCTGATGAGACCTACCACCGTTGTTTCATCCGCAAACTTGATGATATGGTTGGAGCTGAACTTAGCAGTACAGTCGTGGGTCACCAGTGTGAAGAGCAGCGGGCTGAACACACATCCCTGTGGAGCACCCGTGCTCAGTGTGATAGTGCATGAGGTGCTGCAGCCGACACGCATTAATGGGGGGCAGCACTCGTGCACCCTGCATTACGGGCTGCCACTGGTTGTGTACATGCTCTGTATTTGAAGAACTTTTTCTGAATTCTAAACATTTGATCACTTTGTTTCTTCTGTAGTTGATTTTTATTTTGCATGTAATGCAGTTCAGTCATATTTGAGCAGTTTATATGGACATACGGAGTATTTATGAATTAAATAGTTCACTATGTGGGTTATACTGAAAATTACAGTTTCTGGTTTCTAAAGTATTTAAACAAGTGCCTTAATTACTATACTTACATTTATATATACAGTCAGGTCCATAAATATTGGGACATTGACACAATTCTAATCTTTCTGGCTCTATACACCACCACAATGGATTTGAAATGAAACAAACTAGATGTACTTTAACTGCAGACTTTGAGCTTTAATTTGAGGGTATTTACATCCAAATCAGATGAACGGTGTAGGAATTACAATGGTTTGTATATGTGCCTCCCACTTTTTAAGGGACCAAAAGTAATGGGACAATTGGCTGCTCAGCTATTCCATGGCCAGGTGTGTGTTATTCCCTCATTATCCCATTTACAAGGAGCAGATAAAAGGTCCAGAGTTAATTTCAAGTGTGCTATTTGCATTTGGAATCTGTTGCTGTCAACTCTCAATATGAGATCCAAAGAGCTGTTACTATCAGTGAAGCAAGCCATCATTAGGCTGAAAAAACAAAACAAACCCATCAGACAGATAGCAAAAATATTAGGTGTGGCCAAATCAACTGTTTGGAACATCCTTAACCACTTCAATACTATGCACTTAGAACACTTTACTGCCAGACCAATTTTCAGTTTTCAGTGCTGTTGCGCTTTGAATGACAATTGCGCGGTCGTGTGACGCTGTACCCAAACAAGGTTTTTATCATTTTGTTCCCACAAATAGAGCTTTCTTTTGGTGGTATTTGATCACCCCTGCGGTTTTTATTTTTTGCGCTACAAATAAAAAAAGACCGAAAATTTTGAAAAAAAAAAAAAAATTCTCTATTTTTGTCACAAAACTTTGTAAATAAGTAAATTTTCTACATCACTGGTGGGCACTGATGAGGCTACACTGACGGGCACTGATGTGGCAGTACTGATTGGCACTGATTAGGTGGCACTGATGAGGTGGCACTTATATTCAGCGATGATGAGCACTGTTAGGCGGCACTAATAAGCAGCACTGACGGGTACTGAGAGGTGGCATTGATATACAGCACTGATGGGCACTGACGGACACTGCTAAGCGGCACTGATGGGCACTAATAGACAGCACTGATTGGCACTCATAGGCGGCACTGGGCACTGATAGGTGGCACTGATGGGCACTGATAGGTGGGCACTGGTAGGTGGCAATGGTGGGCACTGATATGTGGCACTGGTATGCATTGATAGGGGTACTGATAGGGGCACTGGTGGGCATATACATTGATAGGGGGCTCATTTCCTGGTGGTCTAGGGTGGCATCTGAAGGTGGCACTGAGTGAAGGTGGCACTGAGCATTATGTCACTTACCTGGTCGTCTAGGGGGGTCTCCCTGCTGGTCCAGATCGGCTCCCTGGTGGTCCCTGGTCGGCTCCCTGGTGGTCCTGGGTGGGCACATCCCTGGTGGTCCCTGGGCAGGCTCCCTGGTGGTCTGGGTGGCGATTCGAGGGAGGGCTGTGCTGATAAATCATCAGCACAAACCCTCCCTGTCAGGGATGCAGCCGATCGGCTCTCCCCTTATCAGGTCTGCAGACCTGAGTACAGGAAAGCCGATAAACGGCTTTCCTGTATTACACTGTGACCAGCCGTGATTGGTCATGGCTGGTCACATGGTAAAGTGCTTCGGATCGAAGCACTTTACCGAGATTGGCATTGCGGGGGGTCAGACTGACCTCCCACACCACCGATCGCCGCGATGCG
>BLSH010052344.1:867569-893595 GCA_018402905.1 Glandirana rugosa | reverse complement strand
AAGGGTAGTGAGACCCCAGGTGCACGGCGGCTTGTTATCCTGAGGACGTCATATGACGTCCAGTCAGGATAACTAAGCCACTTCCCGGCCGTCATTTTGCATACGGCGGTCGGGAAGTGGTTAAAAAGAAAGAAAGCATCGGTGAGCTCAGCGACACCAAAAGACCCGGAAGACAACGGAAAACAACTGTGGTGGATGACCGAAGAATTCTTTCCCTGGTGAAGAAAACACCCTTCACAACAGTTGGCCAGATCAAGAACACTCTTCAGGAGGTAGGTGTATGTGTGTCAAAGTCAACAATCAAGAGAAGACTTCACCAGAGTGAATACAGAGGGTTCACCACAAGATGCAAACCATTGGTGAGCCTCAAAAACAGGAAGGTCAGATTAGAGTTTGCCAAGCAACATCTAAAAAAGCCTTCATAGTTCTGGAACAACATCCTATGGACAGATGAGACCAAGATCAACTTGTACCAGAGTGATGGGAAGAGAAGAGTATGGAGAAGGAAAGGACTTCTCATGATCCAAAGCATACCACCTCATCACTGAAGCATGGTGGTGGTAGTGTCATGGCATGGGCATGTATGGCTGCCAATGGAACTGGTTCTCTTGTATTTATTGATGATGTGACTGCTGACAAAAGCAGCAGGATGAATTCTGAAGTGTTTCGGGCAATATTATCTGCTCATATTCAGCCAAATGCTTCAGAACGCATTGGACGGCGCTTCACAATGCAGATAGACAATGACCCGAAGCATACTGCAAAAGCAACCAAATCGTTTTTTAAGGAGAGAAGTGGAATGTTATGCAATGCCCAAGTCAATCGTCTGACCTGAATCCGATTGAGCATGCATTTCACTTGCTGAAGACAAAACTGAAGGGAAAATGCCCCAAGAACAAGCAGAAACTGAAGACAGTTGCAGTAGAGGCCTGGCAGAGCATCACCAGGGATGAAACCCAGCGTCTGGTGATGTCTATGCATTCCAGACTTCAGGCTGTAATTGGCTGCAAAGGATTTGCCACCAAATATTAAAAATTGAAAGTTTGATTTATGATTGTTAATCTGTCCCATTACCTTTGGTCCCTTAAAAGTGGGAGGCACATATACAAACTGTTGTAATTCCTACACCGTTCACCTGATTTGGATGTAAATAGCCTCAAATTAAAGCTGAAATTCTGCAGTTAAATCATTGCAAATCCATTGTGGTGGGGTATAGAGCCAAAAAGTTTAGAATTGTGTCGAAGTCCCAATATTTATGGACCTGACTGTATATATATATATATATATATATATATATATATATATATATATATAGTCAGGTAGATCACTTCCTAGGCAGGTGTAGTAGATCACTTTTAGGCAGGCGTGGAAATGCTGTAAATTAAGAGAGCTTTTAGAAACAGAAGTGCTATTTATTTAATTATTTTTACAATTAACAAAATGGAAAGTAAATGAACCAAAGAGAAATCCAAATCAAATTAATATTTGGTGTGACCACCCTTTGCCTTCAAAACAGCATAATTTCTTCTATGTACACTTGCATACAGTTTTTGAAGCAACGTGGCAGGTAGGTTGCTCCAAGCATCTTGTAGAGCTAACCACAGATCTTATGTGGATGTAGGCTGCCTCAAATCCTTCTGTTTCTTCATGTAATCCCAGACAGACTCTATGATGTTGAGATCAGGGCTCTGTGGGGGCCAAACCATCACTTCCAGGACTCCTTGTTCTTCTGTACACTAAAAATAGATGACGGAGGTTATGGCTTTCTGACCGCAATTCTTCCATGAAGACTGCTTCTGACCAGACTTCTCCAGGCAGTAGATGTGTATACCTGGGTCCCACTGGTTTCCACTAGTTCTGTGCTGATGGCACATTCCGATGTCGAAGGGAAGTAAGCATGATGCGTCTTTCATCTGCTGCATTAAGATTCCTTGGCCAACCACTGCGTCTATGGTCCTCATCGTTGCCCGTTTCTTTGTGCTTCTTAACCACTTGCCGACCACCAACCGGAGGTTGACGGCGACAAAGTGGCTCGTTATCGCAAATCGCTGTCATACGACGGTGGCTGCGATAACGCGCTCACTGTGTTCGGGGAGGGCCAGGGAGCGGGTGCGGCGGCTTCGATTGCTGCCGGCTACCCGCGATGGCCCCCCCCGGAGCGAAGGAACTGAGGTCCGTGTAAGTAAACACGGACCTCCGTTCTGTGTGAGGGGGAAGAGCTGTGATCACAGCCTTCCTGTATACGAAGGCTGTGACCACTTCCCTTCCCCAGCTAGGGCAGTCCCCATACAGTTAGAACACGCCCAGGGAACATAGTTAACCCTTAGAGCGCCCCCTGCAGGTTAACCCCTTCACTGCCAATGGCATTTACACAGTAATCAGTGCATTTTTATAGCACTGATCGCTGTATAAATGCCAATGGTCCCAAAAAAAGTGTCAAAATATTCCGACATGTCCGCTGAAATATTGCAGTACCGCTAAAAATCGCAGATCGCCGCCATTACTAGTAAAAAAAAAAAAAAAACCCCCAAAAATGAATTCTCATCATCTGTAAACGCGACCACTTTTGCGCAAACCAATCAAATGCCGATTGCGACTTTTTTTTATCGCAAATATAAGGAAGAATGTAAATCGGCCAAAAACGGTGAAAAAAAAGTTTTTTTATATTTTTTTTTTGGATTTGTATTCTAGCAAAAAGTAAGAAATTAGTTTTTTTTTTTGCAAAATTGTCACTCTTTTTTTGTTTATAGCGGCGATCAGAAATGACGCAGAGGGGATCAAATACCACCAAAAGAAAGCTCTATTTGTGGGAAAAAAAGGACGCAAATTTCGTTTGGGTACAATGTCGCACGACCGCGCAATTTTCAGTTAAAGCGACGCAGTGCCGAATCGCAAAAAGGGCTCCGGTCCTAAAGCTGGAAATCCTTCCGGGGCTGAAGTGGTTAAAAGAGCTTGACAAGCACATCTTAATAACACAGTCTGCTTGAAATCTTTGCCTGGGAGAGACCTTTCTGATGCAGTATAGCTACTTTGTGTCTTGTTGCTGTGCTTAGTCTTGCCATGGTGTAGGATCTGTGACATGAAACTGTCTTCCACAACCTCACTTTGGTAGAAGAGTTTGGCTGTTTCTCACCCAGTTTTAAGCCTCCTACACAGCTGATACTGCTTCAGTTAATGGTTGTGTTTAAACCTACATATTAAATTGATGGTTATTAGCACCTGCTTGGTATAATTGGTAATCATACATCTGGCTGTAATCCTACAAAATCCCTGACTATGTGCAAATGTAAAAAGTGTGCAAGTGTAAAAATTAATGCAGGTTTGAGGCCAAAGGGTAGTCACACCAAATATTGATTTGATTTAGATTTTTCTTCTGTTCTTTCACTTTGCATTTTGTAAATTGATAGAAAATAATCAATTAAAATCAGTGTTAATTTTGGCACCAAATTTTGATTTAGTTTTAGTCTTAAGCCTCGTACACATGATCCGATTTTCGGACGGGAATTTTCGTTCGACGGCCGGTCACCCGAAATTCTTACCGTTAGTATGCTGCTTTCGACAGCGGATTTTGATTTTTCATCAGACAAAGGCTGGGTGTGCAGGCTAGAATTTTTTTTTTGTACGACAACGCAATGTCAGATTTTCGTTCTGTTAGTACAGTTTACGTACGGAAAAAATCGTACGACTGTGACTACGCATGCTCAGAAACGAAAAAAGGATGCAAAAATATTCAAAACATTACGTCACTTCTGATGTTGAGTTTAGTAGTATGAAAATTTTCGTATTGTTAGTACGCTCTTCACTTTCGACATGAGACAAGCACCCAACAAAAAATGGACATTCTGTCGTCCGAAAATAGTATAGTTTGTACGAGGCTTAAAGCGGTAGTAAACCCATGCATTTAACAGGTTAAAAACCAGTCACATTTCCGGCACATGCCGGAAATGTAACACTCCCATTGGTTGTGCTCTAAACCAAACTGTCAAACCATCCAATGGCTGGTGTCATAGCTGATCACATGTGCAGCATCATGGCAGTTGTAGATTAAACAGAGGCAAAGATGGCAGCTTCCTTGGCTGAAAATGATAGGAAGGTTTACTACCACTTTAAGTTTTTTGACTGAAATGGCATTTTAGTTTTAGTCCCATTTTAGTCTTCACAATTGTTTTAGTTTTAGTCTACTAAATCTCCAGTACATTTTAGTCGACTAAAATGTCCTACATTTTAGTTGATTAAAAGCTCCAGTACATTTTAGTCTACTAAAATCATTTTAGTTGACTAAAACTCATTTTAGTCGTTTAAAATCGAATGGGTGTAGTTAAATTGTAATGCATTATTTAAGCATTTCTCTACAATTTCCAAACTCATATATCACTGGAGTGAAAAATCGAATATGTTATTATTTATAGTATTGAGGTATGAACGTGCTCTACAGACCAGTGTTAATTTTTACGTCAAATTTCAAGTCAGTTTAAGTCTTAGCCCGCTCCGACTTTGGCACGACTTTGCTAGGCGAATTTTAACGCAACTTCAGCGCGACTTACAGCGCGACTCCATGCCAGGTGACTTTGCCTGTGGCCAATCAGAGAAGGGAGGGATCTTTTCTTTAAAACTGTAAATTTGCTTCAATATAGATGGGGGATCTGACTTGGAGGTGACGTCCATTGAATTCTATGGGCACAAGTCGGATAGAAGTCGCCTTGAAGTAGTAGAGGAACCTTTTTGAAGTTGGAGCAACTTCAGTAGTGTACATCAAGACGACTCCCATTCACTTCAATGGGATTTCAGATGTCAAGCGACTTGGGGTGACACAAGTCGGAGCGCAAGTCGACCCTGTGTGAATGGGCACTTAGTCTTTTGACTAAAATGCCATTTTAGTTTTAGTCCCATTTTAGTCATTTGACTAAAATGCCATTTTAGTTTTAGTCATAATTTAGTCATCTCATTTGTTTTAGTGTTAGTCATATCTTAGTCGACTAAAATAGTTTTAATTTAGTCAACGAAAATGTTTTAGTCGACAAAATTAAAACTGATTAAAATATATATTTTTGAAAGCATTTTTGCTTTACAGCATTTTTTTTTACACCTGCCTATAACTTTTGCACCATATTGTATATCAGGCGATCCACAGAAGGTGAACATTCTTAAGCTGATTCTGTACTTTGCATGTGTTTTGGGGCTCGATTATATCATCTTGTCCTTGGCAGTAGCCAACTGCAAAGGTTATATGATTAGGAATATGCCAAAATGATGAAGATATCCATGTGTGCTGCCATTAGTGTAACTTAGGAGTAAAAGGAACACAGAGCCACACTACTAATCGGTAAAATGCACTGCTATATAACACTGAACACAGATGTGGTCTGCTGCTGAGGAAAGTCACCGCTGGCACTGTCTGCATTGTTTCCTGGCAAGTGTCATTTTGTGTGTTTTATTGTTCAGTGCTTGCTGTGCACCAGAACCACACGCACAGAGTTTGAAAGGTTAGGCAGGATCAGCATTAGTGTGTGTTGGAGACTTTGGACAAAAATAATACTGTATAATATATAAGGAACGAGTCGTAAAATTCCGGGTATGATTCTGTTCAGTCTCTGTGTGTTTAACTTGTTGTCTGCAAGCACCAAGCATCCTCATGTAAGCACACACATGTTTGTTAGTGTTTGGAAGCAATTACAAGGGCCCAGTTCGTTTTTGTAGTCTGTTCAACTGGGGACCCCAGAAAAAGAAATATATATATACTGCATATAGTCATAGTCTTCCTTTGGAGTGGCTGGAAGTTGTGGTTCAGATCCATACCGCATCCAGAATCACTAAGCAGGCTGGAACTTTATTTTGTTATTTTATTTGGGGGTGAAATAACTTGGATAGAGACTGGGGTGTTGTGGCATGCCCCAGAGAATTAGTTCATCTTCCGGACCAAACTATATACATCCTCCGTGTATATAAAACTATACACAGCTCATCACTTGCTGCATTACACTCCTTTTCCTCACTCCTGCACATTGCTTGTGTTACTCCTGAGGCCTGGAAGGAAATTTACTAGCCTCCATTTTCTCTTTACCTCCGGCCCAGCTAGCACATGTGAGGCCTGCCGCAGATTAGCACGTCCTCTGGTCCACCCATTACAGGTAGGGATAGTGGATCCCTAGCTGGCCTGATGGACTACTGCTCCCAGCCCATCCTCCTCAGGACCCCACCAGCCCTCCTGGCTGCACCGGTTCTCTCCACTGCCAACATGACGCCACCGTTCCTGACTGACTTCTGCATCCTTCTCAGACTGTCTCTCACCACAATCTGCTCCAGCATGCTTCTACAGTTTCCCCAGGTTGTGTGTCACTCACCACTGTGACTTGTAGTTCCTCCCAGAGATCTCCCAAGATAGTGCTCTCTCTCTCTCTGCTGTCTTTTCCGCTCCCTTGTGTCTCCCACCAGGATCTTCCACCTCCTGGCTACACCCGAGTCCTCCCAGGCTAGGTTCACCCCCCCCCCAACCCCAGACTGGGGGCTCCCCTCACCACACAGCCTCCACACTATCACATCTCTGTAACTCCACAGCTCCACCCCCAAACTCCTCCCAGACTGACCCAGCCCTGGATATATGAGAAGGCCAGCCCCCTGCCAATCCAGATTTGGGATTGGTCAGGGCTCCCCATGACACCCCAGATGATGACACCTATTGTCCCATCTTCACTATGGAAATTTCCAGTCCTTTCCAGAAGAAGGTAGGAGGGTTTAGTGATATCATCTGATGGACTGTCCCAGTCCTACCTGAGCCAAGTGCAGCCCAGAATCAAAACAACCAGGCCTGCAAAACACACCAGGCCTGGCTAAATTTACATTACCTAACAAAAGTCTTACTTCTATGTGCTACACATATATTTCATGACTTGGCCTCCCTCCTGAAAGCACGTAATGGCTTTCAAACAAGTTGTATTTAGTTTACATGTGTTGTTTAGACCTTCATTTTTTTTCTAACTGAGGCATGTGGAATGCTCATTAGCTGCAGTTGAGCTGTGTTGATGCTATGCCATTGATAGGTGTATTCCTCTGTTGCAGCATGCCAATGTATGCATCTCCTCCAATTTACTTTTGACTTTGAAAGCAAATGTTTGACAGTCTTAACAGTTCTCTAAATTTGTACATTTGACTGTGGTTAGTTAGGACTAAGGGTCAGTTTACACCGGGATTGCGGGCCGATTTCAAGTGCAATTTCCACTCATTTTTGCAGCCTCTTCTTTTGAATGAGCTGCAAATCTTATTGGAATGCGAAAAAAGTAGTGCATGCCCTACTTTTAAAAGCACGCCACACCAAACCGCATGGTGCTGTGGTATCATGTGATTTGGTGATCACAAATTCATTGTGTTTGCGATCTGAATTTGGGATGCTGTTAAAAATACATTGGCACCTGCGCACAGATCCCAAGGGCACTGCAATGACCTGCGGTACGGGAAATGTGCACGGAACACACATTTCCCACACCATGTCCTGGTGTGAGCCGGCCCTAAAAGTTGAAGAAATCATTAAATTAAGTAGACCGTTTAAATTCTGATGAAGCAAACTGAAGGCCATTGTCTGCAAACTGTGCAACTGGTTCATTTGCACTTTGCTCAATGTTGTAGAATTTGCATGTGGCATAAATTTATTATCCTTTTGGAGTCAGTGGATCATTATGTATTATGTGATAAGCACTAAGCTGCTTCCTCTACACAGCAGACACATCTCTCTATGTGCTGTAACAGTTTCTTCTTTGACTGGTGCAGTATCCACCATTCTCCACTCGATAAACAATTCTCAAAACCACAAACACTTACTTTTTTTTTTCTTCTGATGGAATGATACTGTATCAGCCAGAGTTTTATCTTTAGAGCAGAACTAAAGTAAAAAAAAAAGAAATTGCTAGGATGTAAATTTTTTTCTAGAAGAAACTTTTTACGCCTTTTCTGACAAAAATTCTTCCCCCTTTTTCCTTGCAAATTTTTTTTTTTGCATGTACAATGCCTGTAGTACATACACAGTGCACTGCCAGCTTATGTAGGGTTCCAGTAACTGAACAGAGCAATGAGGAAGGAGAGAAATGTATATGCTTCTGGAAAGAGGGGCATTAAAGAATATGGTACTCCAACATTTCATATTTACATACAGTGCTGTGAAAAAGTATTTGCCCCTTCCTGATTTTTTTTTTTTTCATATTTGTCACAATTATTCAGATTATCCCACACATTTTCATAATACACAAAAATAACCAGAGTAAATACAAAGTGCAGTTTTTAAATTATGATTTTATTTATTAATGGAAAAAAATCTATCCAAACCTGCCTGGACCTATGTGAACAAGTAATTGCTCCCTAAACTTATTAACTGGTTGTGCCACCCTTGGTGACAACAACTGCAATCAAGCTACATAGTTGCATAGTTAGTCTAGTTGGAAAAAGAGCATCTAGTTTAACCAATAAAAGGGAAAAAGAAATGATACAATCCCATATACACAATTCTATACCCACAGTTGATCCAGAGGAAGGCAAAGAAACCCAGCAAAGCATCATCCAATTTGCCCCAGCAGGGGAAAAAAATCCTTCCTGATCCCCATAGAGGCAATCGGATATTCCCTGGATCAACTTTACCTATAACAGTTAGCATTAAGTTATATTATGTAGATTTAGGAAAGAATCCAGGTCTTTTTTAACCTGCTTGGTGGTATTCCCGAGTGTGGCTCGGGGTGGAATTTCAGTACCATTAGCGGTAACCCCGAGCCACACTTGGGATTGCATCGCTGGATCCAAGGCAGCGTTATTCACCTTGTCCCCTGGATCCAGCGATGTCCCCGCCGTGTCTGCGGGCTGTGTCCTCCGCCCGATGCCTCTGTGTGCCGGGCTCCATTCCCTGCGAGCATCGCGTCGCACGGGGGTGGAGACCGGCGGCAAATTCAAAAAGTGAAACACGCAGTATACATACAGTACACTGTAATCTGTAAGATTGCATTACTGTATGAAATAATTTCACATCCCCTTTATCCCTAGTGGTTTGCCCAGTGCCCTGCATGCACTTTTATATTATATATGTCATTCTTTCTGACTGGAAACTTGAGAATGTCCATGGCAACCAAAAAGTGCCCCTTTACGTCAAAAGTGGTTTTTGATCAGCTAGAAAACACCGATAGTAAATAAGAATCATTTGCAGAATTGAGTGATACTTTCAGTGTCTGATGATAAATTTCCCCAAAAATCAGTGACGACAGCGACAATTCTGCAACTGAGCAAATTTCAGTGTTTTTGGTTTGATTACATTATTGAATAAATTTTATTACTATTACGTTATTATTTTTGATAATTATTTTTAGTTATTTATTATATTATAATTTATGATCTCATGATTCAAAATTTATCATACCTGGGATGTCTACTAGACTCTTGTTTGGACAGATTTAAGTGAGTTATTCCTAAGAATTACAGGCCTACAATATAAAACACCAATTTTCCATGCAAAATAATGGTACTGCTTTCAGTACCAAAAATCTGAAATAATCATACCGCCAGGGAGGTTAAAGCAATCTACTGAACTGGACAGAACCAGCTCTTAAGGGAGTCTATTTCACATTTGTGGAGAAACCTTTCCATATTTGAAGATTAAATCTCTTTTCCTCCAGAAGTAAAGCGTGCCCCCTTGTCCTCTGTGATGACCTTAAAGTGAATAACTCAACACCAAGTTCACTATATGGACCACTTATGTATTTATACATGTTGATCATATGCCCCCTTAATCGCCTCTTCTTAAGAGAAAATAAATTCAGTTCCTCCAATCTTCCCTCATAGCTAAGCTCCTCCATGCCTCTTGTCAGTGTAGCCAGGAGCGGACTACAGCTATCTGACTTTGCAGACTTGCCTTCTACGTATTACTCTTAAAGGGGACACGTTACTGGTATCTATATTACTTTATCGCTAATTAGAATAAAAGGTACTATAGGCCGGCTAGGGGTTTCCCTTTAGCAGGAGTATTCCTTATAGCAACCAATAGCCTTCTTCAGGAATCCATTTTTTATTTTTTTTTTTCACACTAAAATTTTATTGAGAATAGTAAAAAATACAAGCAGTGAACAAGGCACATTAGACAATACAGTCAGATTAGGAGTATTTAACTAACACAGGAGGTCATTGATAATTCAGGGCATAAAAGAATGAAGAGGAATCCATTTATTACTGTTTGTTATTGTGTACATTGGTATCATTTACTTGTCACTGCTAACTGTCATTTGACTGCTTTAAGAACTATTTCAGCCTAGTCTTGGCTGTCTATCCAGGACTTGGCTGACTCTTACACCTTTAAGTCTCTTCTCTTGATTGAGTAAATCTGAGGGGTAAAACTACTTGCATTGTGTCTGTGCATACATTTACTACAAACATCAGTAAGAACAGAACCTGAACATTCACTGGGAGCACAGCCCATGCATTCAATAAATACATCATTGAGAAAGTATCCTGAGCAGTTAACAAAGACAACGCTGAGAATGCAACCTAAGCATTGCTATGGACATTAGTGTGAATGCAGCCTATGCATTCTGCAGAGACATCACTGAGAAGTTAGAACCAAAACAATGCATTTAGGGACGTTGTTACTGAAAACATAGCCTATGCATTCACTATAGACATCATAAAAATGCAGCATATGATTCACTATAGACATCACCAAAGCATTCAGTACAGATATCACTGTAAATATAGCCTATTCACATCAGTCCCTGCCCTCAAGGAGCCTACAATCTAAAGTCCCTAACTCACATTCATACATTTGGGCCAATTTAGACAGAAGCCAATTAGCCTACCAGCATGTGTTTGGAGTATGGGAGGAAACTCACACAGGCACATGGAGAACATGCAAACTCCACCCAGGTAATGCCATGGTTGGGATTTAAACTGACAACCCTAGTGCTGCTAGGCAGAAGTAATAACCACTTAGCCACTGTGCTGTCCAATTTACTGCAGACATCACTGTGAACATAGCCTAAACATTTATATATCACTGTAAATATAGCCTAAACATTTATTACAGAACAAAACTGAGAATAAAGCCTGAATGTTCACTATAGACATCACAAAGGATACAGCTTTAAGATGTTGTAAGTGTCTGAAATGAAAAATGATAAAAAACATATCCTTCTATTGTGTGTCTTGCCTTGATTCAAAGCACCTATTGTGATTTCTGTCTGCTCTGTTATTCCTCTGCTATTTGCATGAGATATTTCTGACAGTCTATGCCACAGCAGACCATCAGGAACACCCCCCCCCCCCTCGTCCCACACACACACACTCCTACCTAGAGCAGGCAATTGGCATCCTTAGCTGTGCATGTTTGCCTATGAGGCTGTGCTAAGGAGGTGCATCTATTCTCTTCACTCAGGTCTCAAATTACACTCAGCTCCCTGTTCTATGTTGTGCAGTATGTGACATCAAATGCCTGTCCCCTAACTTCTGAAGCTCAGACATGCTGTGTAAAATGCGTGCTTTAGGAGGCTGTAGATAATAGATTTCAGCAGATAAACAGGTACAACTTACGTAGGGGAATTTGTTTAATCTTTGCGTATTTACTCACTTCACTGGGTATATGAAAGGGTTTACAATCACTTCACAATAAGTCTTCTCTACAGATACCACTAAGAATGTTGCCTATGCATTTACTAAAGACATCCCTATGCCTTCAAAGGACATCATTGAAATTGCAGTCTAAACATTTACTACTGAGACATTACCAAGAACTCAGCCTATGAATGTACTACAGATGTCAATGAGAACACAGACTGCGTTTTCATTATATTCATCACTAAAAAAGCAGCCCAAACATTAACTACAGGCATCATGGTGAATGCAGCCTAAGCATTTACTACAGACATCATGGTGAATGCAGCCTAAGCATTTACTACAGACATCATGGTGAATGCAGCCTAAGCATTTACTACAGACATGGTGAATGCAGCCTAAGCATTTACTACAGACATGGTGAGTGCAGCCTAAAGGCCCGTACACACGATACAAAAATCGGAAGTAAAAATTAGTCCAAGGAACAATCTGCCGATTTTCAGTTCGTTAGTATGGTGCTTTCGACAACCGATTCCGATTTTTCATATGACAAAAGCTGGATATGTAGACTATACAATTGTTGCTGTACATGAATACAACGTCAGATTTTCATTTAATTAGAATGGTTTTCGTCCGAAAAAAAATCGTAAGAGCAAGACTACGCATGCTCAGAAACAAAAAAAAAAAAACATGCAAAACTATTCAACAAATTACGCCACTACTGAAGTTGTATTCTGTCGTACGAGAATTTTCGTATGATGAGTAACCTCTTCACTTCGACATGAGACTAGCATGCAACAAAAAACGGACGAAAATCTGATCGTGTGTATGAGGCTTAAGCATTTACTACATGCAGTACATCATTAGAGATTTGTTGCTTTACTGGTCTCAACCTGTCTTAGAAAGTTGTGACAGTGTACTGTGTAAATATGCTTATTATTATATTATTATTATACAGGATTTATATAGCGTCAGCAGTTTGCGCAGCGCCTACAAAATGAAGGTAGACATTACAATTGCAGTACAATTTGGTACAAGAGGAATCCGATAGGAGACACATGCATGTTTACTGATAATGGAAAAATATGGCAGACTTATCTATCATATTGTGTCCTCCCAGCACCGCACTGGGACCAATCTGGTGGGCCCCTGGAGCTTCCATCTTTGCCCAAATTTCCTTCCGGGTGCTTTGCCTTCAGCCACTTGAAAGGCCAGGCCGCGATGACGCCACTCCCGTGAGTCACATCAGTCAGTATGACTCTTTTGGAGTTGTCTCTTTAAGAACAATAAAGAAGTATATATTAAAACCACAATTTTCTATTTTCTCCAAATATTGAAAGATAAAATGATCCATATAAAACAATGTATGATAAACATCTTCATATACTTCAGTAAGCACCCCTAAAGGCCAAGCCAAAACTGTATACTAAACCTTATGAGCCTAAAGACATGATCATAATAGTTGAGCATTCAATACAAATATACAGTGATCAAATGGTGGTATAATGGTTATGGATGGTGCTAAACTCAACGTGTTGTGCTTAACGTTTCCTCAGAAGTGGGGTGCTGTAAGGCAAACAACAACAACATCACATACATATTTTGATAACAGAGAGATATTTCCTCAAAGCCGCATTATACACTGGAGTGTGAATAGAGAAAATCATGCAGGATGTAAGTTGTTACTCAGCAATATTATACGAGGCATGTGTAGCCATGTGCCCCCTTGGGGGTGGCTGGTAGTTGAAGTCTACCTGCCCGCTGCCCTCAATCACACGATTTCCACACACCCGAAGTCACTGAACAGGCTGGTACTTTGTTTTTGTTGTTTTATTTAGGGGTTAAACGTGGATGGGGATAGGGATGACTGGGAGATGACCAAGAATTAATCACAGGACCTGCTATATACACACTCCTTCTTCCAGCACATACACTTGCTGACAGTTACTCTTCTTCAATCCCCCAGCACATACACTTGCTAACTGCTACTCTTCTCCTTCCTCTCTCCTGCACATTACTTGCTGTTACAGGCCTGAAAGGAAAATTATCAGACCTCAGTGGCACTTCCTCTTCCACCACAGCTAGCACATGGTTAGGCCTGCTCTTTCTGTCAGCAGGACCTCGGGACCACCCGTTGTGCGCAAGGGTCACAGGCTCCCTGTTGTGAAGCCATGGACCCTCAATTATGTACCTAAGTACATTGGTGCTAGCTGGGCACTGGATGAACTACAACTCCCAGCCCATCCATCTTCCAAGTCCCTCCTGCCTGCCTCACTATCCAGTGGCCCTCCTTCCACCACTTGGCTTCTCTGACCTCTACAGACTGTCCACTGTCTTCTCCCAGCCTGCCTCAGAAAGTGACACCGCCTCATCCATCCCCTTTTCCAAAGCCTTCTAGCACCAAAGGGGAGGAGTAACCAAGGGGTGTCCCTTCCTGCAATCTCCAGCCCTCCCTGAGCCACTCCCCAGCCCAGATCAAAACAATCAGGCCTGCACTCACTGTCAGGCCTGACTAGATTTTACCTCTAACAAAAACCCACTACAAAAATACACCTATTACTATGGCGGCGCTACACATGCATCCCCCAAAAACTATTGGGGGCACCAGCGGGGCAGGCATCAAAGGCGCATCAAAAACCCTTTAAATAGTAAATACATATTCCATATGGAAGGGGAAAGATTAAAAAGGAGATCAAGCACCTCAGTTTTCAGTTATGTGTAACAATAGAAGTATGAGTGGCTACAGACATTAGAGAATTTTGACTGCTCAAGGTATTTATGGCCTAATCAGGGAGCATTCCTACATCTGTAACCATCCTTCCAATATAAGTGCTGAGCCTGCTTAGGGGAAGAATAAAATTTGCTTGTGAGTTACCTTGTCAATTACCATTGTTTCCAGAAGACAAGCCAGTGTCTTCAAGATTACCTTCCTTGCGTACTGTGATTTCTCCTATGCTACTGTATGTATTTTTTCGTTTAGGCTTCATGCACACAGGGCGTTAAAAAAACATCCTAAAACGGTCAGTAGCTTATCAGTTTTTTAGCGCTGCCGTTTTTGAGCGTTTTTTTTTTTCAATGGATACAAAATGTCCAAAAACGTCGGTGAGTGGCGTTATTGAGCGTTATTGAGTTTTTGTGGGCATTAGAGCATTTTTACAGCTGAAAAACGTCTCACTGGTCTTGGGTTTTTTTTTAGAGCTCAAAAACGTCAGTGCTCAAACCAGTTGTTAACAGCCTATGTGTGCATGAACACATAGGATAACATGATGGGGGTTTAATGACTGTAGAAAAAAACGTCTGCAGCTGAAAACAGCAGCTGTAAAAATGTCAAAAAATGTCCTGTGTGCATGAGGTGTGCATACTTTGCTTTCCAGTGCTTTCTTTGTACAGCTAACAACGCTAACCATGGACTGCAAATCTTCTGGCAGTGTTGTCATTATGCCATCCTCACTTCCACACTCGGGCTGTTTTCGATCTATGGCATTACAGGCTGGTACATACCCCTGTCCTGCCTTGAAGTGTGTGATTGGCATTAAATCCGGACTAGAATCTTATAAGCAGCAGAATATAGTGGTTTTTCATTATTCCCTATCAAACATATTTTTTACATTTAGGGGATTTCTAGTGTTTTATATTTATCTTTATTTAAGTTAAACCATGCCCCCCATGTAGATGCACAATCCCCCCAGACATTGCAGTCACGTGACTATTGATGATACATTTAAAAGTCTTATAAAAGGAATTAATTATAATTATACAGGATTTATATAGCGCCAACAGTTTGTGCAGCACTTTACAACATAAGGGCAGACAGTACAGTTACAATACAATTCAATACAGTTGGAATCAGTGGGTCCTGCTCGTTAGAGCTTACAATCTAGGAGGGCGTGCCAAGTGAATCATTTGGTTCTATTATTGCCTGCATTTGAGCATCCCTTTGAGCGATCACTGCTTTGCTAAAGAAGCTGAGGGTAAAGGTGATGGACTGGCCAAGCATGTCTTCAGACCTAAAACCTATTGAGTATCTATGGGGAATCCTCAAATGGAAGGTGGTGGAGTGCAAGGTCTCTAACATCCACCAGCTCTGTGATGTCATCATGGAGGAGTGGAAGAGGACTCCAGTGGCAACCTGTGAAGCTCTGGTGAACTCCATGCCCAAGAGGGTTAAGGCAGTGCTGGAAAATAATGGTGGCCACACAAAATATTGACACTTTTGGCCCAATTTGGACATTTTCACTTAGGGTTGTACTCACTTTTGTTGCCAGCGGTTTAGACATTAATGGCTGTGTGTTGAGATATTTTGAGGGGACAACTAATTTACACTGTTATACAAGCTGTACACTCACTAATTTACATTGTAGCAAAGTGTAATTTCTTCAGTGTTGTCACATGAAAAGATATAATAAAATATTTACAGAAATGTGAGGGGTGTACTCACTTTTGTGAGATACTGTATAGATACTGTGGGCGGTCGGCAAGTTGTTGAAGTGGTATTAAACCCAAAACCAAAAATGTTTTATATTGCAGCTTACTAATCGTTAGATGCGGTGGTTGCATTTTTTTTTTTTTTTTGCCTTTATCCCCTCTGTTTTCACCTGGTGATCTGGCCAGTTAAATACCTACTGTGTTAGTGAGACACAACTGGACAAATGAACTTAGACGGCGTAGCAGACAGCAGCATTATCAGTCAAGGGTCAGGGTAGTGTTAAATGTAAAGGTAGATTTAAATACTTAACAAACCGAAGCCAAACTCCCGCTCACACTTTATAAGCACTTACAGCAAACAGTTTTTTTCCTTTTGGGATAAAGGGTTACATGAATTAAAAAAAGCTGATCGTTTTAATCTCCCCTCATTTTAATCATCAGTGTTGGGCCCCTTTCACACGAATGGATACATTCCAGCTTTTAGCTGCGGATAGATGAAGTTATCTACTGCAGCTATACTGTGACAATGCTTTCCTATGGCCCCTTTCACACTCTGCATTTAGCAACGGTTTCGTTACAGACGATTTCGAATGTTTAGAAAAAATGGATTGGAATGCGTCCAGGAACGATGTTATGCACCTAACCGCACGTATCTGCATGAATCCGCAGCTGAACTGTGTCAGCTACGGATAGCAACGGCAACTAGCATAGAAATCAATAGGAAGCACTTCAGCAATGTCAAGAACATTAACAATGTTTCCACCGCAGCAGCATGTATCCGTAGCTAATCGGAATGTAACAAATGCAAGTAATCGTGCTTTATCTGACTAATGGATAGCAACAGCAGATCAGCTGTTTCTATCCGTTCGTGTGAAAGGGGGCTTAAGGGGTTTGTCTCATCCATGTAAACTGATACATTCTGCTGGAGAGTATGTGCTGTGAAAACAACAGACTTGCTGGCTAGATCAGCAAATGAAACTAGAAGAAAGAAAGCCTAAAAAAGCAAATTAATGCAGCCATCATGTCTAAGAATTGGTAAGCTGCAGTATAATAAATGTTTGCTTTTGGGTTTAATACTGGTTTAATTGCTGTATTTAAAAGCCATGAGCTCCTACTTTATCAAAGGGAAAAATGTCAAATCCATTAGATAAGGACTTCACTTCCAGGTGCTAAGACCACATTTCCATGGTGAAAACATCAAACAAGTACAAGATGATCAGCATTTCTGTCAACCTTATTGACAAATAGCTTAAAATGTGGCATCGCAATATGTGTGGAATTGTCATAAATCTCTTGCTAAGTAACTTGTAGCCATATTAGTGCACTTGCAACAAAACAGTTCCGTGATACTTTTTAATTTGCACTAACGTCCAAATTTTTAGGTCAATCACTTCCACCATCCCCTCAAGGAATTCTGACAGCTCCTGTGTGTCCGCCTCTCTGAGCTGTCTGTGGCTATGGGCCCACTGTTACTGCTCCTTTGATCCTGAGTATCTGAATGGGAACCACAAGCAGTGAGTGAAGCAGGCTCCTCTCCCTTCACAGTTACAGGCAGCCTTTCAGACACTGCCTGTGATAATGACTCAGCAGGCTGAGATATGTCACCTAACTCCTTACTTAGGTAAGGAGAACCTTCTTCAGCTAGTGTGCACTGTTTATGGAGGCTGGAGCCAGGGATGTGCAGTCAGGGGAGGCAAGTGAGGCAGAGCCTCACCTGTAATGAACATAAAAGAAAAAAACGATCGAGCTTCGACGGTCATGGCTCAGCGACTTGGGGTCACAGAGACCAAATTTGGTGGGTATGTAGCCGAAGTCCTTCCTAGTACATATGGTTCCAGAGATACGGGGCTCCTTGTGCAGCCTGTCAGTAGCTACATACAGCGTGGCCAGTTTAAATACAAGCTGACACACGCTGTTTGTAGCAAACTGAGAGGATGAGCTCACAGTGCCTCTGACTTCTTGTCAGAGGCACTGAGCTCAATGGACAGCTTAGAGAGGCTCTCCTCTCATTGCAGTGTCATAGAAGGGGGCATGTGTCTAAAAGACAAATACTCCCTTCCAGCCCAGCCCTCTTAACTACAAGGAAAAAACATGGGTTTATGGGTATAAGGTTTGCCCATAATATGTTTTTCTCCCACAGTATAGAGGGAGAATCTGCTGCTGCTGAAAAGGTACCTTTTTTAATCAAGCTAAATAATGCTGTATATTATTATGCTATATGTTACAACATAATTTATTATTTTTCTATTTACTGTGAAATTACTGGTTTGAAGTTATAACTTCAAACTTCAGTAATTTGTCCATTAAGCCACCTGCTTGAGTATAGTTTTTGGAAATATAGTAAATTACCTTAAAAACAGTATATAATAATTATTTGTATATTAAGTACTTATGGTGATTAACCGCTTGCTACCCAGGCCAATTCTGACACTTCTCTCCTACATGTAAAAATCATATTTTTTTTTTTTTTAGAAAATTACTCAGTACCCTCAAACATTATATATATTTTTTTAGCAGGCACCCTAGGGAATAAAATGGTGGGCATTGCAACTTTTTATGTCACACTGTATTTGCACAATGAGAATTGAATACGTAACTTGTGAATATGTAACCTGTGTGTATCAGGCTCTGATATTAGCCAGTGCCTCACTGGCCACTGACCTCACCGCACATCCCTGGCTGGAGCTGTGGTTTGAGATCCTCCTTGTCCTCCTCTCTGCAGAGCACTGTAGGATATCAGAAGAAACTGATAAAGAAGGGTGTGTTTTAGAAATATATCCAGATAGGGTTTTCTTATTTATCTGATGTACAGAAATCTGAGAACAATGTTGTCTGACAAAGGAATCATTCGGCAAAAGATGTTTGAATGCCCTGTTTTCAGCTGTGTCAATAAAGATGTTTTTTAACCAGATGTGCCAGTCATCTTTTCTATTTGACTGATGTTTTTAGTAAGAAATTTTGTGATCTGAGTAGCTGCCAGTGGATTGGAGTGGGCTGTTTATCTGATTTTTTCTATGTAGCTTTCAACTGTTATGTAAATTAGGTTTTAGATCTTTCTCCACTCTGCAGTAAAAAAAAGTTTTGGCTACACAAGGTAATAACTTCTCATATTGTCCCCTTTCACTTTTCCAGCTACCTGCTGTTGCCCCACCTTCCCTTTCTTACACCAAATATCTCTGACAGTGGCCCCTGAATACAGCCTCATAATGTCACATCTGGGAACTTTGAGAGTATCTACTGGAGCTGCTCTTAAGTCCCTCCATCACCCTAGGTCTCTGATTGGGTTTTGTTTTTTTCCACAAGCAAAGAGACTTCAAACAATGAGGCCACATACTGCATTGTCTATATTATCACAAAAAACTCTATTGTGCAAAGAAAGTAGTGAGGTCATTCCACCTTCTCCTAGCATGTATTTCACCCCTTCTATCATGGTTTAGTTATATGATCTATGATAGATTACTGCTTAAAGAAAAAAATTAAAGAATCAGCTGAAATGTTGTCATTTTTATTAAAGTATGATAAAAATACCCCTCACAATTCAATATGCATGGAACAGCTGTCTAAAATGGGCCTAGCAATATGTGTAGATTCCTGAAGAACACTACCCTGACCTAGATTATACTCCGGTTGTCTATTTGTGCACTGGAGTATAAACGGTGGTCACCTACTGTGTCCAGACAGGTTGTGATGCTAATATTCTATATAGTTCTGCACTAAAAAGATATAGACTTTAGTATTTCTTAAATATATTTGGCAACTGTATAACTACAACTACAGTGTGAAAACACAAGCTGCTGGTCAGCTAGAGGAGAGAGAGTAGAGTTTAAGCCAAAATTGCTTCTCATTGCTTGAGTAATGGACTATACTATATGCTCATGTATGGAGAAAGCAAAGTGATTGTAAACCCTCACCTAGTAAAACAACCCATCCAGTTTAAAATAGAACTGAAGGGCAAAACATTTCTGTATAGATATAAAAATAGTATCCATATACATTTCTTTCTTTTTCTTAGCTGCATAACAGCTGGGGGAGGAAAAACATCAGCACACTAATCTTCCTAGTGAAAGGCTGTGCATGGAGCGGGATACGTGTCAGGACAAGTCTGATCATTGGAGGCGAGCAGGCTGATTTCCCAGCATAGCTCTGACCATGGTCATGCCTACTGTGGTCAGTTTTTAATATGAAAGCAGAGGGACTGGCAAGATTGCCAAGGTATTCACACAAACGAACAGGATACTTTTCCATACAAGTACATGGTGCGGCATGCACATTTTAGGAATATGAAATGTTGGCTTTACATATTATTTAACTGTATCGTGCCATTAATTGAGTAGTTCCTTCTTCTCTGAAAAATAGGTCTGTGCATTATTTACTGCATTGGATGGTGCAAACAACATTGCTATACCATTTTTTTAGGTTGTTTATTTCTGTGTAAGTGTGCTGCTGGGCTTGAATACACAGAAATGCCATGTTTTCAAAAAATAAAAAAATATATATTTTTCCTCCAGATACATCACTCATTGTCATTTCAAACAAAGACAACTACCAAGGATTTTTTCCTTGCTGGAGGGTCCAGAATAGAGAATACAAAAAGTTAAGCTGCAATTTTTATCTTTATTTTTTTTTCTGCAAGCTATGCAATGTGAATGGAAACAACAAATATAAAGTAGGAATTATCTCAATTTGGCTGCAAAAGTGGAAATACATGTTAAGGGCACTTTCACACTGGGGCGGTAGCGGTAAAGCGACGTTAGTTTTAGCGGCGCTTTACCGTTTTCGTTTTAGTGGTGCTTTACCGCATTAGTTGTAGTGGGGCTTTACTGATGTTATAGTGGCACTTTTGTGCCACAATTCGGGCAGCAGCGGGGTGCTTTTACCCCCCACAAGGGGTTAAAAGCACCAACGCGCCACGCTTCCAAGGTGGTGTTCAGACGCTTCGGAAGCGCTGGCCATTGATTTCAATGGCAGGGGTGGTGTAGGAACGGTATATACACCGCTCACTGCACCGCCCCAAAGATGCTGCTTGCAGGACTTTTTGTAACGTCCTGCAAGCTCACTGCCCCAGTGAAAAAGCACTCAGGCTTTCACACTGGAGTGTACGTGGGGGTGCTTTTCAGGCGCTATTTTTGCCCCAGTGTGAAAGTGGCCCAAGGGTTTTCTGCTTTTCTCTGGAGTTACTGTGAGTATAAGGTTCTGTATGTAGAGGTTTTCAAATTATTCATTTTTTGTATTGGTTGAACAATATAGACTTGTATCTTTTTTTTCAACCTGGTTAACTATGTAGCTATGTTCACTTTGAATACCCAACTAGGTGCAAATGAAATAAGAAAACAGAAAATTGCTTTTCACATAACTGGAAAACTCAAGTGAAATTTCAGACACACGGGGATTGATTTACTAAAGACAAATAGACTTTACACTCTGCAAGGAAATTTGCTCCAGAGCTTCGTAAATGAGGTGACGCTTCACTTTGCAAAGAATACCCAACAACATGCAAGGAAAATACAGCATTTTTGCTTGCACATGAGTAGATGATGGAAATCAACAGAGCTTTACCTCATTTACTAAGCCCTGGAGCAAATTCTCTTGCAGAGTGCAACTGCACTTGCAAAGTGAACAGTCTATTTGAATTTAGTCAGGCCCTGTTCACACTCATGTGATTTGGAATTATGGGCAGAATTAGTGTGATTCTGTCTTTGATTGTAAATCATGCTAAAATCACGCCAAAATGTTTGATGTGCAGTTCGATTTTGCTGTAACTGTCGCACGGCAAAACGCATGTGTAAAAACATGCCTGGCCTCGGGGCCAAAATGTGGCTTCTTTGGTGTGACAAATGCACATTAGGTGAATGGGCTTCCCTATGTGCAGCACTGGAATCGCGTGTGAAAATGGCCCACACAAAATCGCAAGCAGGAACGTGAGTTCCCGCTGCTCAATGTGTAAACTGAGCCTAAATCAACCCCATTGTCTCTGTCTTTTAGATTCTCATTGTTTTCATTTTTTTTTTTATTTACGCTTTATTAATTTTTTTAGAGAATATACAACGTCATATATCACATTTCATTATATTATTTTAAACAAATAGAAAAAAAAAACACCCTTATCCATCTCCCGTCCCGGGTCTCTTCATTATTCTATTATTTGTTCCGTGTATTTCCTAGTTTTTTTGTACTCTATCCATTTCCTCCAGGTGTTGTTAAAGACTCTTCCCTCGTCCCTACTACTAAGGTACTCCATTTTATGTATGTATTCTACTCTTTAAAGCCATTCCTTCATAATTGGCTTTTCCGGGTCTAACCACTTTTTTTGGTATTAGCCCTTTTGCTGCGTTTAGCAGAAACGACATTAAGGTTCTCCCAAATAGTTTTTTTGTGTCTCTTGGAATAGACATGCCCATAAGTTGTTTGACCTCTCTCTCCCTGTAAACTCCTTTATCTTAACCTATATTTCTTGCCAGTATGCTTCTATTTTTGGACATTCCCACCAGATATGGGACATTGTACCTGTTTGGTTACATCCCCTCCAACACATTTGGGATTTTTCTTGTTGGATTTTTTGGGCTTTTACTGGTGTCATATACCACCTTGCTAAAAATGTATAATTCATCTCTATTGGGGTTGATTTACTAAAGGCAAATCCACTCTGCACTACAAGTGCACTGCAAGTGCACTTGGAAGTGCAGTCATGTAGATCTGAGGGGAAGATCTGAAATGAGGGGAAGCTGTGCTGATTTCTATCATCCAATCATGTGCAATCAAAATCTACAGCGACTGCACTTCCAAGTGTATTTTCAGTGCACTGCACTTTTAGTGCAAAGTGGATTTGCCTTTAGTAAATAACCCTCCCCGTGTTTATGTCTGTTGCATAATCAAATATTGCACTCATTTTTTTCCCAACTAGTTGTTCTTCCAGTTTTTTACCTAGTTCTTGCTCCCATTTCCCAATATATGGAGGTGGTCCCTGTCCTTCTAATTCTGTCAAGATTCCATATACTTTTGACACTCCGTTTCTCCCTGGTATTTGTGCATTAAAAAGTTGTTCTAGAGGGTATAGTTTTTTCCCCGTCTCTAATTGACTGGGGTAGAGCCTTTATAAAATGTTTAAGCTGTATACAGTATATCCCCAATCATTCATCTTTTTCCAAACTCCCCTGTGCTTTAGGTCCTGCAGTGTTCTCAATTTCCCTTTATCTAATACGTCTTTTAGCTGTATGTTACTTTTTTCTCCACCTTAAAGTGACATCTTCCCCAGAACAAAAAAAATTGTTTCAGTGAGTGCAATAAGTGGTGAGTTGTACTTCCAAACATTTTTCCTATAAATTGTGTCCCATATACTATTTTTTGTTAGTTCCTGTGTTTTTTTATCTAATGTTCTATATTTCTGGGGTATCCAAATATTTGTGTGCAACTGTGTCTTACTTAATGTATTTTCCATTCTAACACATTTTTTTTCACTTTTTAAGTTTGCCCATTCTATCATTCGTTCTATTATTACAGCTTTATAATATCTTTTTATATCCGGGGTTCCCAAACCCTTCTGTTTTTTCCCCCCTACTAATTGTTGCAAATTGCACTCTGGGTTTTTTATTTTCCCATATATATTTTGTTAGTATTGTTTTTATAATTTTGAAGAAATACTGGGGGAGTAAAATCGGGAACATTTGAAACTTATACAATATCTTGGGTAGGATGACCACTTTTAGCAGATTTATCCGTCCCATCCAAGACAGTGGACTAGATGTTATTTTGCTAATTTCTGTTTTAATCCCATTGAGTAGCGGTATGAAATTTGCTTGAATGAGTTTGTTATTTTGATTCCCAGGTACTTTAGTTCTGTCCCACTCCAAGTGAAGGGGAATTCCTTCTGTAGTGCCAGTTCTTTTTTATCCAAGCTTAGGTTTAAGATTTCCTATTTTACTGGGTTCATTTTATAGTTTGAGAGTTCCCCCCATATCTTTTAATTTCCTTCATCAGGTTTGGTAACGTCATTCTAGATTTAGTGCTATATAATAGAAGATCACCTGCATACGCAGCTATTTTATGTTCTTCATCTCCCACTCTCACCCCACCTATCTCCGCATTGTTCCGGAGGGTTGCTATGAACGGCTCTAATGATAGAACGTAAAGGAGGGGTGAGAGCGGGCACCCTTGTCTTGTTCCATTGAACATTTCGAAGGGAGATGAGATTGTTCGGTTTACTTTTACCGCCACTTTTGGGTAATTGCATAGGTTTTCTATCCAATGCATTATTTTTGGACCCAGTCCCAGATGTCTTAGTGTTTCCATCATGAACCCCCAGTCTACCCTGTCAAATGCTTTTTCCGCATCAATTGACAGGAATAGAGCTGGAGCTTCCTTCCTTTTTTCCTTTCTTCCTTTCTTAGCATTAATAATGATCTTATGCTAATGTCTTTCCCTTCTCTACCCGATATGAAGCCAGTTTGTTCTGCGTGTACCCATTCCGGCATTCATTTTTTTATTCGCGTTTTGTAATGCAATAGGCATATAACTTGAGCAGTTTGTTATATCTTTCCCTTCCTTTATATTCTAGTAATATGTGCTAGTAGAGACTCTCTTCTCATTCCAACTGTATCCCCCATTTTGTTCATATATTCACACACTTTTGGTATTAACAGATCTTTAAATTTTTTAAAGTATCTGGTTGTGAACCCCTTGGGCCCAGGGCTCTTCCCTGAAGGCATGTCATGTAGCGCTATTTTAATTTCTTTTTTGTATATTCTTTATTTTTCAAAATTTTTTCTTTCCATTAAACAATAACCATACAATTCCATACATACAACGAACAATGAGAACATATGCTTTTCCCACCCTAGCGCTCATTTGACATAGATATATTTGAGCCTGAGTTGGCCTACTATTGGCTTAATGAAGGCCATCTTCGGGGGCCTTGTCTACCTATACGGCTATACATGTCTTAATATATTTATTTAAATCTATTCACTGTAGAGAGCTAAGTCCATATCTACCTACATAGCCTTCCATCCTTAAAAAAAAAAAAAAAAAAGAAAAAAAAAAGGGTGACGATGGGGGGGGATGCCTCCACGTCTACCCTTCCAAAGAACCAACACAGAACCCACACAGAGCCGGGATCCACTAACGCAGTGTCCCCTAACCCCATTCCCCAAGGCACACCAACAGGCCACGTCCCCAGGGCCTCCACGAGCCTGCACAAGGTGACTCGATCCGCCCCACTGCTCCGGTAATCGCCAAAGCTACTCCATCTGAGGGAAATCCCGGAAGCATGACCCGCCGGTGCGCCCCGAGGGCCGGAGCCAAAGAAAATTCGCACCAACAAGTCTCTTGACTGCAAACACCTATCCCAGTTCCATATCTTATTTCTCGTCCATTAGTATCTGACCATACTCCCTTGAGCTTGTATTTACAGACCATTGTGCCCATTTTACCCTACATTCTTCTTCTCTCCCTGCCCTATTAGCTGTGATACCTTCCATGGAAAAAATATCTGCTACTCTACTGAGCCACTGGCTGATTTTGGGGGGGGGACTCTTGTTTCCATAGTGCTGGGATACATGCTTTAGCTGCATTCAGCAACTGAATCAGCATTGATTTCCTGGCAATATAGTATGGTAGGGGTATCCTCGCGCTGCCATGATAGGAGTGGTGCAAGTGGACTAGGTTGCTGCTGTACCTAGCTATATGACAATATAAGCAATGTAATTGAAAGGAATGGATGGTACTGCGCAGCCTATTTCTGTAGGTGTCAATATATAGTGGTCTCATACGTTATTCTGATGTAAAAATATACGTGTATGATGTAAAAATATATACAATGATGAGGATAACGCATGTAAAAATATATAGGTATAAATAGATGATATAAAGTGCAATATACAATAAATCCTTCAATAAAAATGCAGTGGGTACAATCTTATAAAAGCATTGGCTATATAAAGCCTAAAACATTAAAAATGGCAGTGATATAATCCAGTGATTAAAAGTGACAGTGAAGATATAAAACAGTAATTGTAATAGATTGAAATTCAGCAAATAG
>BLSH010052344.1:855481-866903 GCA_018402905.1 Glandirana rugosa | reverse complement strand
GATACCTCCTCGATACATACTGACTTCCATCATAGTCGGTACCTCACAGTCTCTAGATATTTTATAATTATCTCGGGTTTCTTCCGATATATGGATTCAAATATGTCTTCACCCTTTCTCTAGACCCAACATGGAAGAGGCTTCTCGTTACTCTAGCATAGAACCCACGTCATATTCGGTCAAATGTTTTATAATCTCGCGTACACCCTCCCAAAACCTGTCTAACTTGTGACATGACCAGAAAATATGCAATATAGAGCCCTCATCTTTCCCGCACCTCCAGCATTTATTCTCTTCATCGGAAAAGGCCATCTTTAACAGGGAGGGGACTCTATACCACCGTGTAACAATTTTGTAAGACAGCTCCTGATATTTAGTCGCTACAGAAGAGTAATGGGCGAAATACAAGATACGATCTCATTGCTCTTCGGAGAAGGTACAACCCAGATCTCTTTCCCACTTCTGTATAAACTTAGGTATATAGCCTTCTTTGGGCTCTATTAATATTTTATAGATCTCTGACACTCCATGGCTGATACTACCTTCAGTCATACATAGCTCCTCCATAGGCGAATTACTACGTATTGTTACCCCCTTTCTAATGATACTTCCAAGGAAGCGGGTCAGTTGCTGGGCCTTCCATGCATTTAAAGGCGGATCGAACATCGCCTGTATTTCATTTTTTGTTTTTATTGTTAGGTCCTTCATAAAGTCTCCAAGTCTCATTTTTCTTGTGTTACCAGTATGTTTAAAGCATTTTTCTGTATAGCCTGGTTGAAACGCGTGGTTACCTATTACTGGGTACAGCAGAGTAGTCTCCCTTGCTGTGTTGGGGAAGAGACGGCTATGCTGCACCACCCGCAAAGTGGCCCCTATGGTTGGATGTTGACATAAGGGGCCTAAAGCCCTGTGGCGTAGCCACGGCACGCATTCCAAAGGGATCTCGGACCAGGATTGTTCTATCATTACCCATGCTTTACTTGCTCCTGCCTTGCACCAATCCAATACCCTCGCCAAGTGTATTGCCTGGTAGTATCGTATTGGGTCAGGGAGTGCCATGCCTCCGTGAATTTTAGCCATTGCCAGCACCGGATATGAAATTCTAGGTTTTGCCTTTGCCCAGATAAATCTCGCAAAAGCACCTCGCAATGATTTCAAAAAAGAAGTTGGAATTACGATCGGCAATGTCTGAAATAGATAAAGCAATCTCGGCAGGATGTTCATTTTTAAAATAGCATTCTTACCCATCCATGAACGTTGGCCTTTGTGCCACCTATACATGTCCGAGATCAGGTCCCGCAATACAGGTGGAAAGTTTACTGCAAATAGTTCTCCTAACGTAGAGGTTAATTTAACCCCTAGGTATGTAAGAAAGGAAGGTGCCCATGGGAAGGGAAAAGCTGTCCGTATAGCTTGTGCCCTTTGAGAGGTCAGTGTAATATTTAGCATTTCTGATTTATGGACATTTATCTTAAAATTTGAGAGATCACTATATAGGTCCAGTTTGCTTACTAAATTAGGCAATGTAGTTTCCGGTGATGTAATAAAGAATAGAATATCGTTGGCAAAAGCCGACACTTTATGCTCTTCCCTACCAATTTTTACCCCTTGGATGTCTGTACTCCCTCTTATATGTCGTAGAAAGGGCTCCAAAGTCAAGATAAAAATCAGTCAGGACAATGGGCAGCCCTGTCTTGTGCCGTTGGACAGTGCAAAGTACGAGGATGTTACTTCATTTATTTTCACTGCTGCTTTGGGAACCGAATATATGGCATTTATCCACTTACTAAAAGCTTCTCCGATTCCTATATATTTCAGCATCTCCTTCAGAAATTGCCAATCCACACTGTCAAAGGCTTTTTCTGCGTCAGCTGACCAGAGACATAGAGGAATTTTCCGAGAATGGGCCAAATGTATAATATCCAGTACCTTAGTGGTATTATCCTTTATCTCTCTGGTGGGCACAAACCCCGTTTGATCAGGGTGGATGACCCTCCGAAGGAAGGGTTGTAGTCTGGATGCCAAGATCTTTGTAACAATTTTTATATCAGTATTTAATAAAGAGATAGGCCGATAATTCCTGCACTGAGTGGGATCCTTGCCATCTTTTAGAATTACTGTGATGTGTGCTTTCAGCATATCCTCCGAGAGATTTTGATCTTCTAGTAATGAATTAAATGCCTTAACCAGTCTAGGGGCCAGTACTTGAGAGAATATCTTGTAATATTCTGTAGTGAATCTATCCGGACCGGGCGCTTTGTGGGGCTTAAGTTTCTTAATTGTCGTCATATACTCCTCTACTGAAATAGGAGCATTTAAAGACCGAGTAATGTCTTCCTCGAAGATGGAAATACCCGAAGACATCAAGTATTCCTTAATTTGCTGTTGTCTATCTATTCGCTGAGCTGTTGTTAAAGGGGCAGATATATTGTATAGGGAATGATAGTATTCCCTAAACACCCTCGCTATATCTTCTGAAGCGTTACACCTCTCCCCCTTCTCTGAGTCTATAAACGGGATGTACTGCTTAAGATTAGCTTCTCGTAAGGAAGTGGCCAGTACTCTCCCTGATTTGTTCCCTTGTTCATATTGAACATTTCTGAGCCTTTGTCTCTGTATTTTTGCATCCTGTGAGAGTAACCCTGACAGCTTTTCGCGTTGTATCCTAAGGTCTATTGCCGCCGCCTGTGAAAGCAATTTTTTATGGAGATTTTCAAGGTCGGTTACTAATCTAAGCTGGTTTTGAAATACGGCTTGCCTCTTTTTCTTTGCTTCTGTTGCCTTTTGGATCAATATTCCTCTCATAACGCACTTATGGGTCTCCCATAGTCCTAAAGGAGATATGTCCTCTGTATCGTTTTCAGAGAAAACTGTTTAGCACGACTGAGAGTTCATCCCTCACTGATCCCTCCTGGATCAGAGATTCATTTAGTTTCCAGGCCCAGGTTCGCGGGCCTTCCCTCTCCCACTGGAGATCAACCCAGACCGGGGCATGGTCAGATATCGTTTGCGTGCCTATTTTTGAGTTGACTACTTTTGTTAGCAGATTATGGGAGACCATGACAAAGTCTATGCAGGAATAGCTATTGTGTGGAGGTGAGAAAAAAGTGTAATCACGGTCTTTGGGGTGTTGCAGTCTCCAGATATCGATTAACCGCATTGATTGTAGGGCTTTTTTCACCCGCCGGAGATACGAGTAAGATAGATGCGAGGCTGACTTAGACACATCCAATAGTGGATCTAATGCCATATTAAGGTCGCCTCCTATAATCAGTCCCCCTTCCATAAAATCATATAGGGCATTCAGAATGCCTTCCAGGGACCTTAGCTGTGTTTGGTTGGGCAGATAAATCGAAGCTAGTGTGACCTTGTGTCCTGCCAAATCACCTTTAAGAAATAAGAACCTTCCTTCTTGATCACTCAGCTGATCTTTTAAGGTCCAGGCGACCGACTATTGTAATTTCTTATTGTGTTATTGGTACTTCTAGGGCCTGCAGTTTATCTATTGTGATTTTTGGTAGTTTTGTTTCTCCTAAGTATTCTTGCATTTTTTGATTCTTTATGTCTATTGCTTCCTGGGTTTCATTGTTCTTAATAGCATATAAATTACTGTAGTGTGTTTGGAATGCCTTGGCTATCTTTGTTGTTTGTATTGTATCTCGCCTTTCTAATTTTTTCTTTTTTCTATGTAATTTTGTGTTTTTTTGTTTCTTACCATTTTTGCCAGGTGTTTTCCTGGTTTGTTACCCCATTTGTACCTTTCTTTTGCTACTATATTGAAGGTTTTCCTAGTTTCCTGCTCCATTAGGTCTTTTAACTGGTCTCTTTTTATGCTTAACGTATGTTATGTTTCTACATCTGTTCTCTTTTTATGCCTTTATTCCAGTTCATATATATTTCTCTTATGAGGTTTTCCATTTTTCCTATTCTTTCTTTCTTTTTTCTGTATCATGCACTGTCGAGCGATATGTATAGTCTTTTATACCTAGGTATTGTGTTCTCCGTGCATCCACTAATTGGTACTCATGTAATTTTTTCTTTACCTCATTGTTTTCATTTGTTACTAAGAACCTCATAGTTAATATTTACTGTTGACAGCTGATAGTTCCTGTTTTCAGCATGTAATCTCTTTATTCTAAGTATCAGTGCTCAGTAGCTAGCGATCTCTCTGCAACTCTGCAGAACATCTCTGTGCTAAATTTTTTTTTTTTACAGGAAAGGAAACCATAAACTAATGTTTTCCAAAACCTCATTTGTTCCTCTTTTGCTGAGCAGTTGCTTGCAGGTTTGCAGACTATTCATTAATATGTGTAGATTCCTGAAGAACAATGCCCTGACCTAGATTATACTCAGGTTGTCCATTCGTGCACTGGAGTATAAATGGTGGCCACCTACCTTGTGCAAATAGGCTGTGATGCTGATATTCCATATAGTTCTGTACTAAAAAGATATAGATTCTAGTATTATTTAAATGTATTTGGCAACCATATACCACTACAGCGTGAAAATGGAAGCTGCTGGTCAGCCAGAGCAGAGAGGGTAGAGTTTAGCCCAAAATTGCTGCTCGTGAACTATACCACATGCTCATGTATGGAGAAAGCAAAGCAGCACTGGAATTGATGAAACGGTGTCACTGCTGGTTGTTAACTTTGGTCTTTAGCCGCCTGTATTGAGCCATAACTGAGTGTTTTTTTCTTCTCTGAAAAATATAGGTCTGTACATTATTCGCTGCATTGGATGGTGCATACAACACTGCTTTACCAAGTTTCGTTTATTTGTTTGTCTGTTTGTTTGTTTTTTTCTTTGTGTCTATCCTATTATTAGAGTAGCATATGCATTTACAAAATATTAGTTTACTGTATTGGTTTGTTTTTATATGGTACAATAAAGTGGCATTATACTGTGAACTCTGTACTCTTGTCTATAATCTGTGGTTGTGCTAGATACAAGTTTGTGAAGAGTACCATCTTGCCAGCTTACTCATGCATACATGCTCGGGATTGTACAGTATGTATTAAAATCATTCTCTGAATTAATAATAATTTTGAGGTCTACATTTGGTGAGTTTGTTTCCTACTGGTTGGGGGTCACACTGGTGGTGACTGCATGGTTTTTAAACAATGTTAGACTGAGCTTGTCCCAAGTCTATCATTGACAAACAGTGCAAAAAGCCCAGGCTCTATGCCTTTATACCTTTATCCCTTTGTTAGGACAGGGGGTGTTCAAATTGAGTTACAATTGATAATGAAGATCCACCAGCATAGTACGGACAGGGTTAATTTTGGCAGCTACCCAGCTTCCTTATAAACAAAGAAAACTACCAATGATGGTTTCCTTGCTGGTGAATCCAGAATAGAGCATCCAAAAAGTTAAAGGAGTTGTAAAGGCAGAAGTTTTTTCATCTTAATGCATTCTATGCATTAAGATAAAAAGCCTTCTCTGTGTAGCATCCCCCCAGCACCCCCCAATTACTTACCTGAGGCCATATCTCTCTTCAGAGATGTCTACAAGTGTCTTAGCCGTCCAGGACACTCCTCCTGATTGGCTGAGACACAGCAGCGGCACCATTGGCTCCTGCGGCTATCAATCAAAGTCAATCAGGGGAGAGAGGGGACGGGGCCGGGTCGGGGCTCTGTGTCTGAATGGATACACTGAGCTCGGACTCAGCTCGGGTGCCCCCTGTAGCAAGCTGCTGGCTGTGGGGGCACTGGGAGGAGGGGCCAGGAAGTTCAAAGAGGGACCCGAGAAGAGGTGGATCTGGGTTGCTCTGTGCAAAACCAACTGCACAGAGGAGGTAAGTATAACATTTTTGTAACAAAAAAAATGAGCCTTTACAATCACTATAGGCTGCATTTAGGCCAGACAGTGTTAAAATCTAGTTACAATTGATAATGAAGACTTGCCTGCACAGTACAAACAGGGTTAATTATGGTAAACACAGCTGCCGAGTCTTTGCAAAGTGAACAGTCTTTAATAAATCAACCCAAATATGCATATTCTATTGCAATATTTTTGATCCCTAATGTCTGGTACACATGATGAGATTATCGGGTGAATTATCATCCGTTTTTTTTGCCTGCTAATCTCAGATTGAATCGGAAGAGTTTACTTTAGTCATGAAAGTTCTTGTACGACAGAATGAAAAATTGCAAGTGCTGTGATGTGTTTTAGTGTATTTGTATTGCATTTTCGAGCGACAACTGTACTGGTTTAATGAAAATTGTACAAACTTTTTCCTGAATGTCCGATCATGTCTGAACGGATAATATCGGATGAACTGTCATGATCGGCGCTTGAAAGCTCTGTACTAACGATCCGATTATTGTACGATCGATTAGAAAGCGGTATATTCCGTACGATTTTCTGATCTGAGCTTTAACGTGGGTTCATCTGCTGGGGTTTATTAGCATTTGTGAAGATTGCTCTATGGACACATATGGACTATGTATTTGCTTTTAGCACTTATTGTATCTATGTGCTTTGTTTAAGCGCTGCTTTTGGATGCATTTGCATTCATAATTTATTACTGATTTAATTTTTGGGTTAGCTGCTGTATTATAATACATATATAAATATATCGTTTTGTGCGTGCAGAGTGGTTATAGACTTTACTCTTTAAAGTAAACTTGTCATGGGCCATTGCTGATCTCTCTTAGAAAATTATAACTGTCTGGATGTTATGCTAACCCTATGGCTTCAACAGTTTCTCATTCACTGACTTGAAATATGCAATTATGAATTCTGACTTCGCTCTTTACTTTCTTGTTCTAGTTCTGAGTGTGTTAAAGTCAGTGACAGCCAGGTATCTAGCATTTTTAAGAGCCAGCAATATTTATTTCATGACAGGTTTCCTTTGAAGCCCCACTATGGTATCTACTCCTTGTCTTTACCCCTTGTCATAATGCATTTTCAGCCCTGTGATGTAGGATTCCAGTAACCTCCACCTTGAAGGTGGCTGGAAACAAACAGCAGATACTGATCAGTATGAGTGGGTTTGCTATACACTTCAATATCCAAGTTTCCATTTTCTTTGATGCAGTGTACACCACCATGGTATAATAAAAGCCCTACAATCTTTATGTATTCTGTGGTGTGGAAAACAATTAATTTGTACATTATCATGAAGTTATGGTGGGTAATATTTAATTAACTAACTACACAAACACAGCACCCACATCAATCTTCTTTTTAATTTATTTTTATTTCAGTTTCAAAAATTATATTACAAAGCATAGCCTATTGGGCATACCCTGGCTACATAAGTACAAAAATAAGCCAAGTACCTGATCCAATAACAACTACAATATATACTACTCTACCCGATCTACCGAATTTAATGATTAGTTACCTTTGTGCTACCAACAAGTTCCTGTAGAGCTGCAAAGGAACTGTGACACCACTATAGACCCAAACCTTAGGTGAAAGAAGGAGACTGACCCAGAGCAGCTGTGGCACATCAGATAAAATAGAAAAAAGCAATCAAAATGGGTGTAGCTCGCTGCAGGCTTTTCTGCGATTATGTATAAGTAAAAACATACCATGTGGGGTACAATTGCCAAAAAAAGTGTTTATTAAGGGCGGAAAATGGGTATAGATGATGGGCAAAAGATCTATAAAAACACACAAAAATGTATCAAAAGAGTCATAAGGATTAAAAATTCAAGTTAAAGCTTCTGGATAATAGCCATTCAAATATGTTAAAAAGACACAACTTTACCCTTGCTGGCTGCAGATGGTGAAGGGTTAACCTCAGACCAGGAGAGCTGTTGGTGATGCATAGGGGGCACCACAGTCCATGCTATGATGGAAAATACACCAAGCAAGTGATTCTGGGCTACTGGAGCCGGTGAAGATGGCAGGAGAGCCGCAATAGCTGGTGAGCCTTGGCGCAGGGAACAGCTGATGACACTAAAGCACGCTGAGTGATGTGGGGCTTGCAACATGGTGACAGCTCACTTGATGGTCAGCGTGAGCTGCTGATGTTGTTATGCAAGGAGCCTCTGGAGGGGGAGCAGTGCTGCGCCTAAGCCAGTGGAAGGAAAGGGAGGCAAAGACCTCATGTGTTTCCGCCTGGATGGAGGGTCAGACCAGAATTCGTCGGGCTGACGTCACTCTCAGCTGGAGGAGAAGGACAGCCCTGCAGCCAGAGGCGTTGTGTTGAGATCCAAATGCCATGACCGACTTACATGTTTCGCGCTCCTGCGCTTTGTCTAATTCCCATCATCGGCTCACTCTGACCATCCAGTGAGCCGTCACCATGTTTCAAGCCCCACATCACTCAGTGTGCTTTACTGTCATTGGCTGTTCCCTGCACCCAAGCTAAACAGCTATTAGCGAGGTCCTAGGCAAGTCTATGAGAGATGGGCCTTTATCAGTTTACTTTGCAAACAGAGAGGTCTCTTGAATGGTAGTCAGCAGAAAGGGGCAGTCCTGTACAGTAGCATGGTAACTATGGTCTACCTGTTTGTCCTATATGTTATGTGTTTGGCTGTTTGTATTTTGTTGTTTTAAGGATTATAACGTAATTCCTTTAGTTTAACCTGTATGTTTCTTCCTATGCAAGGTATAATAGATAGATTGCAGTATATTCTTTAGACCTTCCTACTATTTACTTATAAATGTTATTGTTGTGTTAAAGCTTTCACTTATGGTCAAAGAACTTTCATTCAACCCAAATCATATATGAAGAGATATTAAATCTTAAATATATTATTAATATTATTATACAGGATTCATTTAGCGCCAACAGTTTACGCAGCGCTTTACAATGTAAATACAGGAGGATGAAAATGGCCCTGCTTAGAAGAGCTTACAATCTAATAGGGTGGGGCAGGTAGTACAAAAGGTTCTAACTGTGGGGAATGAGTTGATGGAAGTGGTAAAAGATTAGTTGGAGGTGTGATAGGCTTCCCTGAAGAGATGAGTTTTCTGGGATTGCCTAAAGGTAGCAAGAGAAGGAGATAGCCGAACGGGTTGAGGTAGAGAGTTCCAGAGGATGGGAGAGGTTCTGGAGAAATCCTGGAGACGAGCATGGGAGGAGGAGACGAGGGAGCATGAGAGTAAGGGGTCTTGGGAGGAGCGGAGAAGACGGTTTGGGTGATATTTGGAGACAAGATTGGTGATGTAGCTCAGGGCAGAGTTGTGAATGGCTATGTATGTTGTGGTTAGTATTTTGAATATAATTCACTAGGAGATCAGGAGCCAGTGTAGGGATTGGAGAAGAGGGGTGGCAGACACTGAGCGGTTAGTAAGGTGGATAATTCTGGCAGCAGCATTCATGATCGACTGAAGAGGGGATAGCCTATAGAGAGGGAGGCCAATGAGAAGTATAACCTATGGGTAACAGATGATAAGACTTCTGTTCTATTATGAGTGATTTTTCAAAGTGGCAAGCACCTATGGCAAGGTGTGCTAGAGGTTGCTGCTTAACACCAGTGGCATATCATCCATGGGTGCAGGGTGTTGCCTGCACATGGGCCGCTGAGAGGGGCCACTGTGATCCACCCTGCACACATGGATGCTCCCCTGGTTAATAGTCAGGGATGATTGGTGCAGCAGGGGGACAGCGGTAAACACAGATCTCTGTGCATGGCTTTTCAGCTGACAGCCGCTTCTCCTCCTCTCCCTCCCGTGGCTGTCAGCTGAAAAGCCATGCAGGGAGATCTGTGCTTGCCACCGCACAGATCATCCCCGGCTGTTCCATGTGTCCTCCTCCTCCAGCACCCCTTTGTGTCCTCCTCCTCTGCCCCTGTTCTCCTTTTCTGGCCCCCTACATGTCCTCTTCCTCCTCCGGTCACTCCTCCTGCTCCCTATCCTCCTCCTCTGCCCCCCTCGTCCCCCACATCCAGCTTCTCTCCTCTCCCACCGGCTGCTGTGGGGATGTGTCAGAATAGAGAGTAGAGGAAGGGACCAGTAAATATGTCATTTACCGGCCCCTTCCTTTTCTGAATTGGACACAGTGAGCGATCGCTACCGATCGCTCCCGTGTCCTCTGATAACTGAGCAGAGTAAACTGTGTTTTCTCTGCTTCAGTTTATGAATGAACAAGAGCCTCTGTCTCCTGTCCATTGGTTTTCAATGCTGAGGCTGCTGAGAAAGGGAATGGGAAATTTGTGTCCTCAGTCCCTTTCTCTGTCTCAAAGGAGAGATGTCAGGGGTCTAAACCCCTTATATCTCACCAAAGCCCACAAACAGGGATGATAAAAAAAATTCAATAAATATTAAAAAGTCAAATTGTAAAAGAATTATAAAAAATAAAATTGTAAAAAAAAAAGAAAAAACCAACTGACACCACTCTCCCCTTCCCTACCAACACTTTCCACTGCTCCAACCCCCTCTCCCCCAAAAAGCATTGTGAAAAAAATTAAAAACAAATTAAATTGTAAAAAAATAAATACGTAAAACTAAAAAACTACTGATGCTGCCACCCCCCCCCCCCCCCCCACACACACACACACCCTTCTCTAGAAGCACTGTGGAAAAAATATTTAAAAAAAATGATTAAAAAAAAGAAACAACAAAATTGTAAAAAATAATAGATAACATAATAAAAACAATTCACTACTGACACTGTCCACTGCCCTACTGACACTGTCCACTACCCCACCCCCAATCATTGTGAAATACAAAAATAAATTGCAAAAAATAAATAAAAACATAAAATTGCACTTTGTACTTGTCCACTGCCCTGCTGACACCATCCTGCACATACTATCCACCGCTGTAAACTCCACACTGCTCATCTGCACATTATACCCACCTACATACACTCTGCACCCCTCTCCTGCAGGGCCAGCGCCACCATAAGGCACTGGGCTGAAGGGGGCGCTGATATCTGGATCCCCAGCCACTTGCCAGGGATTTGGATTCTAAAAATAGCTGTCTCCTCAGCAGGCAAACTAACATGCTGTGCCAGGTAAGAGAGAGGGCGCATCATGGAACTGTTAGCTTGCCTGCATGTTTAGTAAGCTGCTAGGAGAGCAGGAGCGTGCAGTGAGGTTTAGCGGGGCAATGAACTTACAGAGCAGGACAGGGCCGTGGGCGGATCCCAGGTACGTGCAGGGAGATGGAGGGGGGTGGGGTCAGGCAAGCTCAAGGATAGTGGTATGTGCGCATCGCTATATGGGGGGAGGAGGCTCCCCGCTCTTTGCTGCAGCTACCGCTGCTGCCACATGAGATCGTGATGGAGATCTTATGACTGGCTGGGACACAATGTATCATCCTGGTCCTGAATGTCAGACAGTGATGATGCCATCTAGAGGATCTGAGTGGGGGGTGTGATCTTAGTGGGGGTATGATTGTAGTGGGGGTATGTGGGGGTTTGATTGTAGTGGGGGGTATGATCATACTGAGGGTATGTGGGGGTGTGATTGTAGTGGGGGTATGTGGGGGTGTGATCGTAAGGGGGTATGTGGGGGGGGGG
>BLSH010052344.1:809854-839354 GCA_018402905.1 Glandirana rugosa | reverse complement strand
AGCCGTCCACGGCCGTCCCCGGTCGTGTCTCCGCCCACCTCTGTGTCTCCACGTCCGTGGTCTTGTCTCATCTACCCACTGTCAATCCTTCCCATCTTCCCTATTTCAGTCCCTCCGACTAGGACCCGACCTCGTGGGGTTATCTATGTGGGGCAACACACTATAACTCCTTTGGTCGGTCCTTGGTCGTAGCGACCTCGTCTCACCGCGGGGATCGACGGTAGGTCCCTGAAATCTTTTTTTAGGACACTCCACCTACCTCTAACTTTGTCATTGGTGCCAACATGCACCATGACAGCCGGGTCTTCCCCAGCCCCTCCCAGCAATCTGTCTACCCGATCCGTGATGTCCTGAACCCAAGCGCCCGGTAAACAGTTTACAGTTCGGTGCTTCAGGTCTTTGTGACAGATTGGCCTCTCTGTGTTTCTAAGAATTGAGTCCCCATCACCACAATCTGCCTTACCTTTCGCCTGACTTCATCCCCACCCTCGGTGGAGGAGTTACTCCCCTGGCAGCTAGGGGCGCCACTCTGCTCCAGCGATGCTGGTTCCTGGCTGGTTTCCTCAATATCACACAACGGGGTGTATCTATTGGGGTGCTCCAGCCCAGGATCAGCCTCCCTGACTTTATCCCTTCTACCCTTCCTAACTGTCACCCATCTACTCTGTTCTGGTGCCTGCACCTCTGTGTCTCCACCCGCCTCTGTGCTGGCCCCTGCCGGCACCTGCCGAGTACGATCCCAACTTTCCTTAAGTATGGAGAGTCGTCTCAGTGTTGACAGTTGCTTCCTTAGATTCAGAACCTGGGCCTCCAGGGAAACAACGCTCTTACATTTTGTACAGCAGTATTCGCCCTCGATCTCATGATCAAGGAACGCATACATGTGACAAGATGTACACCGAATCGCTTCTCCACACCCGCCTATTGATTTAGTGGGGACTGGGAATTTTACCCTATCCAATTACCTAACCGCTGGCTGCCTTCCACTAATACTCCCCGTACACGGTACTCACAACACTCGGGTATTCACGCCACTCTCGGGTACTCACACTGCAGTACTCAGGTACTCGCCCAATACACAGGCACTCACCTGATACTCACTATGTATTAGTATTCACTGTACTCCCAACACTGAGGTACTCGCAATACTGAGGTACTCGCTATACACAGGTACTCCCAACACACAGGTACTCCCAACACACAGGTACTCGCTATACACAGGTACTCCCAACACACAGGTATTTGCTATACACAGGTACTCCCAACACACAGGTATTCGCTATACACAGGTACTCCCAACACACAGGTACTCGCTATACACAGGTACTCGCTATACACAGGTACTCCCAACACACAGGTACTCGCTATACACAGGTACTCCCAACACACAGGTACTCGCTATACACAGGTACTCGCTATACTCAGGTACTCGCTATACACAGGTACTCGCTATACACAGGTACTCTATATACACAGGTACTCGCTATACTCAGGTACTCGCTATACTCAGGTACTTCACAATACTCAGGTACTTCACAATACTCAGGTACTACACAATACTCAGGTACTACACAATACACAGTATAGCCCAAACAAAATTAAGACCAACCACCAAGAAGCCGATTAGGACATAGTGAAAATAGAATGATACACCATAGCAATGTGATGAATAACAAATAGGTAAATAGTGAAAGTGGTAAAGACATGGCTACCTAGGTGTGGAATCCAGGGTCTAGACTAAGATGATGAGAGGTGCTGCTTAGCGCAAGATAGAACCAAAGTGTAAGCTCCAAACCGTGTGCTAGATGTGTCGACGGCCCGCCAGCAGGGCGTCAACGTTTGAGCGGTGGCCGACGCTCGGCAATTGGCACCTAAATACTCCCTCGTGGTGCATGCGGATGTAAACACACATTGCCGGGCAGCGTCATGACTGACGTCACTCGCACAGTGATCCGCAGCTAGTACCCATCCGTCCCCCCGCGTCTAACCAGAGCGGGAGTGGAGAGCCCGGTGCGCATCACAGCTCCCGGGAATGAAGTAGCCACAGCTAGTCCGCTACCCAACCAGCAGACAGCCCTTGCAATCTATGGGAGATTCATGTGGGTAATTGTGTGTCACAAGTACAAACTCATGAGATTAAAACAAAACTGTGTGCTTTCATCCCTATATGCTAAGCAAAAGGCAAAAGGCAAAACTTTGGGACTTTATATGAAGTAATGACTAAGGGTATATTCACCTCCATCCCTATTTCATATTGGTAAAAAGCAGGGAGTATGGTGGGAAGGGGGACATTTTAGATGTTGTCAGTATGGTAATCAGTTATGGGTAGAAAATGTAGACGAAAAATGTATTTATGAGTATATTCATAGTTCTCCACCTTTTTTTTATTAAACAGGTGTAGCGCCCTCTACCTTAGGTAGGTGCTAGAGAAAGATTTTTGGTAGCTAAACCAAATTTAGTTTAGCTCAGGGAGTGGTTGGTGACTCATAGGTAGTGACACCTCTCGGTTACCTCCCCTTTCTGCTTCTAGAGGGTTCTAGAAGAAAGGGTGTGGAAGAGGGATGGAACTGCCTGAGGTTTTTTGGAAGCTGGATTGGCAGGGGGCAGGCCTTCTCAAATACCTGGGGTCAGCCCAGCCAGGGAGGAGAGTTTGGGTGGAAGAGATTGAGATCGAGTAGTATGGAGGCTGTCAGGGCTTTGAGGGAGCCCCCAGTCTGGGGGTGGTGACTTCGGCCTGGGGCTCGGGTGCATCTAGGAGGATAGAGAGATCCTGGAACAGAGGCACAAGGAGAGAGTAAGCAGAGGACAGTGGGAGAGAGCACTGCCAGCAAGATCTCCAGGAGAGGAACTACAAGTGTCAGGTGTCGGTGAGTGATACACCACCTGGGAAGCTGGAAGAGGCACAACGGAGCAGATTGGGGTGAGAGACAGTCTGAGAAGGGTGCAAGAGCCAGTTGGGACTTTAGTGTCACGGTGGTAGTGGAGAGGGCTTTTGCAGCCAGGAGGGCTGGCAGGGCCTGGAAGAGCATAGGCTGGGAGCAGTGGTCAATCATGGGTAGCTAGCACTTCAACCAACTTTTCCTACACTATAGGGGCCCACGGTCCCTGCCTGCAAATGGCAGTTTGGAGGCTCTGCTAATTAAGAGCAGGGTTTACCATGTGCTGGCTAGGCCGAGGAAGATTGTGCAGGAGAGAGCAAGAGGAAGTAATTGAGAAGCAAGTTTGTGCTGGAGGAAGAGGAGAGTGTATTTACTGGAGCGTATATAGGAGGTCCCATGAAAGAACTGTTGATCCTTGAGCATCCCATAATTAGCCCTTTCTCCATCCAAGTTTAATCTCCCAATAAAACAACAAAACAAAGTACCAGCCTATTCTTAATTGTGAATCCGGATGTGTGGAAAAAGATGATTGAGGGCAGTGTGACAGGTGGAGCCACTACTTTCAGCAACCCCCAAGGTGGCAATGGCTACACACCATTCCTATTGTAAACAGCATCAGGCTGCGTGACAATTTCCAGGCCACGACCCTTAGGTGTGCCCCTCTAGAGGAGGCAACAGACATACAAACTTATGTTTAGTATAGAATTGGCAGGCAGAAGCATAATCCATAGACATGTGGATCAGGGAGAGTTTAGTACAGTCAGAATCAATAACAAAAGGCCAGGTAAAGTGGCAGAGAGCAAAACACAAGAGCTAGAATTCATGCTGTGGCTATTACCAGACAGGATACATGCATGGATGGACTAGTGAATGCCAGAAGCCACAGGCATGCACAAGACTGGTGAGAAAGCATAAAATACAATTCTGTCTACACAGGTCTTACAAACAAGCTAAAAATACCCTTAGATATAAGTGAACATTTACACAATCTGACTGTTTACAGTGAGATTGGGGAATGTTCATAATTCTGTTGGCCCCATCTGCTGCTAGCTAAGCCTGTTTTAAACAATTAACGGACCTAGATGGATTTTGTGAGCTGGTCATATCAGATGTGCATGTGACAGTACCCATATAGTATGGGACCAGTCTAGTAGCATAAGCCAGACCAGTAACGCATGTGAGAGTCTCAGCTACTTGGTACTGACTATGGCATACCAAAAACATATATCATAATTGCACGACTGTCACTCTTGTAGCATATATTGGCATCCATTTCTATGTCTGTTTATGAGGTTACTGTTTGGCGGCCCGTATACCCACAATGTATTATTGACTATCACCTGATAATGCAGGTTTGAATACTGGGAAGAAAACCTATATATCCACGTTATAACACAGCTCACTACAGCTTACTTGGCATGCAACCACCTATCCATCCACTCATATATCCAGTCATCCCAGCTTGCTACATACAGCTTTCTGGACACATACTTACTACAAAATCTCAAAACAAAGAGTGCAGCGCTAAAATAATACTAATAAAATTGAACTGTACTAAATCATATAAAAGTTCATAAAAAGTTCATAAACGATGACACCCAGTGTCTATGTGCAGCTTTTCCTTAAAGTGCTTCTGTGCAATTCCATCACCTTAGGAGATGCTAGCAGCTCACCTTATAACTATGATTCTTATTACAGGGGTCACAGAGCGCTTGTTGTCTCACTTATAGACAGCAGACATTGATGCCGCAACAGGTGACCTCCTATTCCTCTCAGTATGGAATCCGGTATTGTGGAGAGTAAAGACCTTTTTATCTCAATAAGATCGATTTTACATAAAAGAGAAAGAAATATATAATGCTCTCCGTTTTGGCAAACTACAATAGTACTTTATTAAAAATCGGGTACTCACATAAGAAGCACTGTCGCTCAATGCTCAGCATAAAGACATGTACACTCCACGCAGTATAGCTTCTATGGATACAGCGTTGGCCACTGACGAAGTTCCGGTGTGTGGAACGCAACACGTCCGGAAGTAGGAAGTGACATCACCCGCGATCAACGCTGTCACCATAGAAGCTATACTGCGTGGAGTGTGCATGTCTTTATGCTGAGCACTGAACGACAGTGCTTCTTATGTGAGTACCCAATTTTTAATAAAGTACTATTGTAGTTTGCTAAAAACGGAGAGCACTATATATTTCTTTCTCTTTTATGTAAAATCGATCTTATTGAGATAAAAAGGTATTTACTCTCCACAATATCGGATTCCATACTGCTGTCTATAAGTGAGACAACAAGCGCTCTGTAATAAGGGTCATAGTTATAAGGTGAGCTGCTAGCATCTTCTAAGGTGGTGGAATTGCACAGAAGCACTTTAAGGAAAAGCTGCACATAGACACTGGGTGTCATCGTTTATGAACTTTTTATGAACTTTTATATGATTTAGTACAGTTCAATTTTGTTAGTATTATTTTAGCTCTGCGCTCTTTGTTTTGAGATTTTGTATGGGATTTGATATATTTGCCTATTGTGTCCAGCTGCTTTATGATTATTGATTGCGCTGATAGAGTACTTTTGTTATACATACTTACTACAGGATGTTTATAAACTGGTCCAGGATAACATTGACTGTTGAATGGCTTGCTGTCAGCATTTCTTTGCTATGTACTGGGCTGCATATTGCTCAGTAGGATTCTAGTGCTCCTGTCAGGTTGATATCAGTGTTTGCCATCTAATGTGGGTTAGTATAATTGGATGCCTATAACGGACCCATTGGCTTGGGGTGTGCACTGTATTCGTCTACTGTGGTTTTAAGGTGCAGTGCTTCCTAAATCATGGTACCAGTAGGTTATCCAATCTCATGACTCCTACAGAATATGGATCTAATTAGTGTGCAGGTGCTCATAGCAGGGTTCCTAGGGGAAGTCTTATTAGGCCAGCCTTGCCCCAGCTCCGGGTGAGAGGGCCGCACTACCATTTTATAGGAAGGGGACTGAGGTTATTGTGTATGGGAGGGTTATGTTTGTTGGGCTTTGATTGTGAGGGTTGGGGGTGAATTAGAGGGGGGGGGGGGAAGGTACTTGTGCAATAAAATTATGAGCAGGTTGTAGAAAATAATTTGCGGCTTCCCACTGAAGAAACTTTTGCATGAACGACATCATTAGAAAATCTTTGAGATTTATTCTTCATGTCATTACATAAGCAAGACAAAACTCACATATGATAACATATGGTATGGCTTCAAATGTCAGTCAGGAGGAGGAAGAGTTCTGACAGGTGTTCACCTCATGTTTCCAAGAGTGTAGGCTTCCATATCTTTCATTATCTCTCCCCGGTTAACCATTCAAAGTCCCAAATTCTTATACTGTTTGTAAAGCTGAGGTCAGCTCTTCATGAGAGTAACCCTCCTCTACAATTCTCTACATATGGTCTTAAGTCTATAGAAAGACGACTCCTCTTACCATTACTTCACATGAGGTTAGAAATAGAACATACAACAATTTTGCTTCTCTGTCAAAAGCATATTGCAATAACCTTTACATATAACTAACATATTACATACGTTCCATATATTTCATATATTTCAGAGCCCTTTATTACTCAAAATAATATTAAAACTTCATAATTTCCAACTGAGGCAGCTGTTGGGTGGTTATGTTTCTTTTTTGTTCTTGTTTTTTTTGGTATTGAATTTTGTGAGTACACCCTCTCTATATTTTTGGGTAGCATCACCTCAGGTAATTAGAACTATGGCTGGGCACCCAGAACCATAGATTTTTTGAAAAAAAAGGAAAGCAGAAGAGTCTCTAGACCTTCCAACGTGACAGACTTAATTAGGTACAAAACACATTTCCCCCAATTCCCTCTCTACCTTTTTAAATACAATTTTCTGGGTTTACTAATAGAACTCTTATGAATGTTTTGCTTAAATGTCAGGTAAGATGATAAAGATCAGAGTGTTTTGTAGCAAAAAAGCCATCTACAACTCTGCCGCCAACTACATCACCTACCTTGTCTCAAAATATGGATGGGGGGGGCCAGGACCCAGGCCAAGAGGAACAACTCCCCTAATTCAATTTCTTTTCTAATCTTTTTTCTTGTTACTTTGTCTTCTTTTTCCCTCCTCTCCTCATTTGTCCATTTCTCCTTCCCTCTTCTTCATGTAGCCCTACCCCTAAAGGAGCTGCTTGATAATTTTGGTTCTCTGTTCTGCTCCTTGACTCCAAAAAACTCAGCCCCTCCAACACACCTTGTTGACTGCACACACTTACCGAACAAGTGTAGATACCTTTAACTCAACTGCAAATTAGTATCAGCAAATAGACACAAGACCATTTAGTGACAAGTTTACTCAATGTATAGGAACGGGTTACAATAAATGGTGGTTTTAGCATTAATGAACATACAGAAGGTAGATTCAGACAGTCTGGTAGACAATATAATCACTATGCCAAAGTAACTTATGCTGGGTACACCAAGGAAGATTTTTTTTGTTAAACCCAGAACGAAAAGAAAAACCATATGGAAAAAAGTAGAGATTGCTGTGATAACACAAGTGATGTTAATGCGGAGATCTCCCCTGCTGAGCTTTTGTGTGCAACTGCCATCCCAAAACACAGAACACAGTGATCAGCGCTTTCTGCCATTGGCTGCAAGTGCTGATTGGATGTTGGTTTTCCAGCATGCTCCTTTGACAGAAGCCAGTCATACAACCGGCTTCTGTCGGATGAGGAGTTGTACACACGGGCCAAAAGTTCCTGCCGAATCAACCGTTTTCAGACGATTTTCGCCCCGTGTGTACCCATCTTTAGAATAGTGTTCTGTACACTAGACTGCAATTAACTCATCAATCAGGAATTTCAGCAATAAATAGGCATTAACTGCAAGGTAAATAGTAATACTATAACTATTTTTTTTTATCATTAAAGAATTTTTATTGAAATTTCCATACAAATAACAGAAAAATTAAAGGCAGCTGGTTCTGGTATATAACAATCAGGTATAGCAGTAAAACATTTACATACAAATCTCAATCAAAGTAATGGACAAAATCATACAAATGATCAAATAAAGTATACATAAACAGTATAGTAAATTCGTCGTTTACCCCATTGGGTTCTAGCTGTAAACAGGCTCTAGCTAATATAATGATAACATTATCATGGGCAATTCAAGAAATTAAAAAAGAGAGAACTGTGAAACCTTGATATTACTCCTGGAATAATACTGAAATATGGTTTAAGAACTGCAGCTCATGCTTTTGAGAGAGGTAAAAGCTCTAGAGTGACTAGTCCACATTTGCCATAGTTTCTCAAACTTGACCGTGTTGTAATTTTTATACGCTAACATCAACTCATATTGAGCTTGTGTATTTAACAGTATAACAACATCAGATAAGTTTGGTGCTTCATTGGATTTCCATAGTTTTGTTATAGTCAACTTTGCTGCTATTAATGCGTTTGCTACTACTGTTCTATCCTCTAAAGAGTAAAGATCCATATACAGTATCTATTTACATTTTAAGCTGGTCCATATAAAGGTATAAAGACAAACACAATTTCTTAAATAAAAAGTATACCCAGACAGAGTGTGATCTATCTGAGTGAAAAGCAAAACAAAGTATTAAACAAATAAATGAAAAATATTGTAAATTATACATGATAGAGGAACAGTCAGATTAAAATAGGGATCAAGTAAGCGAATATCAAATTGGCTATATGATATACTGGTAAAGTATCTGAATAAGAGCCCAAATGGATCATTCAGGTGCCGGGGGAGGAGGGAAAAGAAGGGAAGGGAAAGGGAAGGGTGATTAGATGAGTGGGCAATTAGGACAAGAGTGGGGGAAGGGTGAAGGAAGACAAGGCCTCTAGGACCACATGAGGAGTTACAGGAAAGGTCTAAAGCTGACAAAGTCATTTAGACCTGGATGCATGGTAGCTCTGAGCTTATGAATCCAATGGGATTCCAATTGAAGTAGGATTTTGTCCACATCACCACCCCGCATGTGGGTGGGGATGTGTTCAAGAGCATGGAATTTTACTCCCCCACTCTTGTCCTGATTGCCCACTCATCTACACGCCCCCATGTAATCACCCTCTCCTCCCCTCCCCTCCCCCTTCCCTTTCCCTTCCCTTCTTTTCCCTCCTCCCCCGACACCTGTATGATCCTTTTGGGCTCTTATCCAAATGCTTTACCAATATATCATATAGCTAATTTGATGATTGCTTACTTGTTCCCTATTTTAATCTGACTGTTTCTCTATCACAGGGGTAGGGAACCTGCGGCTCTCCAACTGTTGTAGAACTACATTTCCCATGAGGCATTGCAAGGCTGATGGATACAATTACTCCCAGAAGCATGATGGGAATTGTAGTTCTACAACAGCTGGAGAGCCGCAGGTTCCCTACCCCTGCTCTATCATGTATAATTTACAATATTTTTCATTCATTTGTTTAATACTTTGTTTTGCTTTTCACTCAAATAGATCACACTCTGTCTGGGTATATTTTTTATTTAAGAAATTGTGTTTGTCTTTATACCTTTATATGGACCAGCATAAAATGTAAATAGTATTGTGGGTATTTGTGAGCGCTAGAACACTGTTGTTGGCCAATACAATGTGGCATATCTCCTCCCCTGCTCTCCCCCGGTCTCCTGTGCAATATGACCCTCTATTTGCCCCTGGAGCTGTAATTCGATTTTTTGATTTTGTACCTTATATGCATTAGATCTCATTCCCATTCATTTATTTTTTCCCTCACTTCCCCTCCGGTTTCTTTCTCCTTTACACTTTTGTGTTTGGCTCCATTTAGGTACAGGCTTAATTGTTTGGCTCCATGTCACATGATGAGCTGATCAGCCTTCTCTCGCTATGCATTTTGGAAGTTGTAGTATCTGACGTGCCTTCCTTCGGTGGTGGCTGCGCAGTCCATTCTCTCCCGTGCGGCTTCTATCTGCCCACTGGCCTTTTGTCCGCGCCCCCTGGCACACGTGACCACTGCGTCACATGCCGGCCTGTCGCTTTCCTCCCCCTATTTATGGGGGTGTATCTGGCCACTGCAGTGCGCAGTTCTCCAGGAGCCTTGCCGGTCCCATACCACGTTCTTGGTACGTATGTTTACCAGCCAAATTATATGCATTAGTACCATTTCTTATTACTTCCAGTCTCTATTTCTCATTTCTGTACTCCATCTGTCTCACTGCCTTATCTCTAGTAGATCATGCTTGTCCTACATATTTCCTCTGCCATTTTCTTACTCTGTCTGCCTTAATGCTAAGGCAGACAGGGTCTCTAGTAGACTATGTCTGCCTTGGCTTTTAGCAGCCTTTTTCATCATTACCCTTGAATGGGGTGGCTCTCTGGATGTGGACCGGTCTCTGTTGGGGCGGCAGAAGGGGTCCGGTCATGTCTTTGGACTTGACCCTGCTGCCTCCTTGCTGCACCGCTAACCGGTCCCCCGTTTCTACTTCTCCTTCCTGTTGTTAATTAACATGACCAATTCAAATTTGATCCTGGCTGGGTCATGTTTTTAGCGTCGTAGCCAACGGTACAGTACATATAGGGACTTGGCCTTTTGCCCATGTCAGATCTCGTTGCCCCATGCTGCACTTGTTGGCTGGCACATACTCTTTTTCACTTCTAAGCATTTATAATTTCTCAGCATCTATTTCTCTCTTTGTTTTATTTTCTGGAAATGGATTTGTAACATTAATTAATTTTTTGTCTGTGTTCAGCCCACGGTGCAGTGTATATAGGGGCCTGGCCTTATGCCCATGTCAGATCTCGGTGCCCCACACTGCATCTCCGGCAGACACACACATTCTCTCCATTTTATTTTAATCACACTGGCAGTTCTTACTATCTCAGTTTTTTTTTCTCTCTACTTATTCCCTATTACTCTTTATCCGTGCACTCACAACTTTTTTTTTTGTGCAGTCTGTCTTCACTTTCTTACTGTTTCATTTCTTACATTTTTCCATTAGCTTCCTTTCCAGCTCTGGTATCTTCGTAGATCCTTGTGGCATTTTGGCTCCTGGTTCAGTACATTCAATACCTCATAACTATACGTAAGTTTATATCCTCATTCTTTACGTTGGTTTCATAATTTTATTATTTCTCTTTTTGTACTCCAATTTTACATTTGGAGCTCGTGTTTACGAGCCGGCATACTGGATGTCAGATCATCTATCCGACCCAATATAATTCTATAACAAAATTGTTAGTTGAGATACACCTCTTTCATATTTGCATTTCATCTATTCATCCTACTCTATATGCTTTCCTATTGTTATTTCTCCTCTTTTTACTTTTCTTTTTCATAATAGACAGTGAAGTGTATCCCCTGTTATGACGTACTTTACATGGTACACTGGTTCTTCTCGGGCAAAGCTGAGGCCTTTGTATGGATGCGACTGGGTGAGATCTATGTGCCATATATGCTTGTGCTAAACTACAGTGTCCTGTGACATACCCTGTTCGTTTATCATATTAATCGAGTTATGTATAACTGTATGTGTTACCTATTTGTTGACTGTATTTTCTATTATACAACAGTGAGAAACCATCTGTTCCCTGAAGAAGCTTAATTTATGGTGAAACATGTCAGGGCATCCCCCTTTTACACCACTGTGACGTCTGTACTTTAGAAATGACCAAATGTGTAATTAGCCTGGGACATCTACAAGTTTATGAACTATGTTGTTTTCAACAATTGATTTTCATTAAATGTGATTGATTTTATCTCTGAGTTTGTTACTTGTACTCTACCTCTGCACCGCTAACATTCCCATACTCTATATATATGGACCTTGACTGGCCCACTATATATCATTTTTCCTAATTCTTATCCTGGGGAATGAGGTGCAATCGAAACATATATATGCTCTCCTGAGGTTTCCCTGTTCATATAAAATGTCCACTTATCTCTATCACAGCAATTCAGGAATATTACTTCAATGGGTCACATTAAGATTCAGTGTATTATGCCATGTGAAGTCTATAAAACTATTTGTGATATCTTATTCACTCCACAATATATTTGAACGTGCTACCCACATGTGATTGTACTCCTCAAATCTGAAAAGATAACTTTATAGTTATCTCCTTTGGTTATCAGTTATCACAATATTTCACACCAGCTTTAATTAAGGAGGTGTCTGAAGAAATCTGCATATTTTTGACAAATGATAAATATACTAATGTTATTATAGCTCATAACTGTAGCCCTTAAAAGTCACTGCACAGTAATTTAGACCAGATTTACATATACGACTTTGGGCTAATTTTGTTTTTGCAGCCTACAACCTAGAGGTTGACAATTCGGGTAGCAGATCACCCACATGTTTTTTTTCCCCTCAACGATGGCATATTTATATCCAGAGAGGCCTGCTATTTGATGGTTTCTAGCTAAGAAATGTCAAGAATATCTTTAAAAAATTCTATTGATTAAATAAAATAAAAAAAAAAAAACAAGATCACGCAGAAATTAACCCCAGGGGAAGCAAATGCACAGGTTTGTGAAATAATTGGATTTTTAAATATGTATATTGTACGCCAAACGGGTTAAAATACTATTTAAAGGAAAACTGCTTCTGGCTTCAATACTTTAGTAATCATTAAATAAGTATGTATCACGTGAAGTGAGACTGAAGTAACACCTCTGATATGCAAATTTGTTCAAAGTCAGTAACTTAATAGGTTTTGAAACTATAGAATTAGTATGATATCCAGGCATTTAGTATTTTCAGATTTCTCTTCGCCACTTTAATTATTCATGTTCCAGTCCAAGTAATGCAATTTTATATTTGCTTCTCTAGATTAAAACATGATGGATAATGAAACAGAAATTTTGAAGAATGATGAAAATGAAATATGGGAGAACATTGAATCCAACAGACATATGCTTAGCCGGTACATAAATCCTGCAAAGTTAACACCCTACTTACGACAATGTAAGGTTATTGATGAGCAAGATGAGGAAGAGGTTCTCAATTCTGTGTTGTTCTTATCCAGGACTACCCGTACAGGTAAGTTTGGCAAAATTATACCTAAAGTAGTTAACTAAGCAGTTATTAAAACTGTATGCAAAAAAATAGCCCCAGTGGGATCAGTTCATTTTGAATAAAATGATGAGCTGTTTGTCATTGTGCTTTACTTATTGAAAGGAAATGATATAAAAAGTATATGATATTCAAAATGATTACACATACATGGAAATATCTATGGAGTTTAGTCTAGTTTCAAAGGCATGTTTCACTTTTACCAACAAAAATTCCTATGCAGATAAGGGACGTCTTTCTCTTTTTCAAACCCCTCACATGCACTTTCTGTCCCCTGATGCAGTAGCTCTGAGCTCAGCATTTGAGAGCCCACTCCTGTGATGGTGAAAGTGAACAATAACAGCTAGGCATACCTTAGCAAAGTTCTTAGCAACAGTCTAGGAGTTTGTCAGTCAGGCTTCATGAAGTATGTAATAAGCCTACACCTATAGCGAAGGCAATATTCAACTTTGGTCAAAGCTGCACAGTTTGTTTTTACCTACAGACACCCCTCATCTGCATAGGCAGTTTATTGGTAAAGGTGACCTAAACCTTTATAGTAGACCCTGCACCAAAAATGCACAGTCTGCTTATTGACAGTGTTCCCCTCCCGCAGAGCCAAAAAAAGCTGCAAAAAAAAAATTCTTCCCCCCAACTTCTGGACGCAAAGCCTAGGCAAGGGTGATGTGGTCCTCCTCCAGAAAAGTCCCAGGGAATACAAAGTAGCCCAAATCTCACAAAAGCATGCTCCTGCGCTATGTTTGACGGCCGTTTCATGGGATTTGGGCTACTTTGCCTTCGCAAGGATGTTGCAAGTAGGTGGATGTCGCCAGTCCCCGTAGTTACCTACGGATATTTATGATGCAGCCTACCACTAGCACACACCACAGCAGGTTTTATTTTTTGACTCCTTCTGTAACATAGTTTTATTACCTGTGAATCCTGTCAGTAAGGCGGCATCAACTGCATGACTGCAGCAAACTGAATAAAAACACAGGGTGGCCACCATCCTGCAGCATTGGGAGCTGGTGGTTATTAAAAAGGCCACAGAAGCTGGCATGATTAATAGTAAAACATTTTCTCATGCCCCCCCCCCAAAAAAAAGCTTTGCCTAATTACATTTACAAGGCACAATGAATCTACAGTATTTACACAACTTTAGCCTTTGAATTTAAATAGACTTTAAGGTGTGAAAGTAGCAGTCTTCTGTGGGGCCTACCATTTTATTCCGTAACATTTTAGCAGACACGTCTATAACAAGGAACACAAAAACGTTATAAAGGAAAATTATAATGGTTTAATGGCACAACACAAAAAGTTAGAAAGTGGAGGAGAATATATGTATCTCAAGAGTGCAGCCAAGTGAACCAGCACCCATTGGTATGATGGTAGCCCCTGTGGTGGCGGTTTCAGTGCATCAGGCTGACGCAGAATGGAGTAGCAAGGGAAAAGAAATATTGTTAATCACACTAACACAGTAGCAATCACTAAGGAGGAGGGTTAACTCCGTTCATTTTCACAGTGTTAATCAGTGGCAAAGTTGTAAAATCCAGAAAAATTCACAGTGACAAATGCAGGGTTACAGACTTACAACAAGGCAAGAAGTGAGGAGTGCTATGAGTTTTCAGGCCATATTCTGAGGAGGCCCAAATGGTCTACAAGCATAGGCGTGTGTACAGGTTGTGCTGGTTGTGTCTGGGCGCACTATAATCTCCCCGTGTGGTGCCAATTCCCTCTGACAACTGCTGGCACCATCCACTGCCCTACTGACACCAATCTCCACCCTACTGACACCGTCCACTGCTCTAATGACATTGCCCACTGCCCTACTGACACTATCCGCTGCTCTACTAACGGACACCATCCACTGTCCTACTCACACCAACCTCTGCCTTACTGACTCCGTACACAGCCCTACTGACACCGTCTATGTTTTAATACATTTTAAAATGTTTGTTTACATTTATTTTTAAGGGTGTGTGTATGTGTATACACACTCATGTGTGTTTGAGCTCTGGGGTGCACACCCTACTGCAATAGGCTGCAAACACCTATGTCTACAAATATGACAATAAAATTAATGGACATTTTATAAAGCTTCACCATTTTTTAATACCTACTGTGGCCCCTTGACTGCATAGACTATTTTCTGGAAAAGGGTAACTTCTAAAAAAATAATACAATGGCAGGAAGGGATGGGCTAATTCTAAAGTGCCAATCTACAGTAAAGTGGGTTAAAGTATAAGTGCACACTTTATCATGTGTCCTAGTCCTCTTCAGCTCTACTGTAGTAGAATTCCCACACTCCAGCTGCTTACTTACCGTATATACTCGAGAATAAGCCGAGTTTTTCAGCACATTTTTTGTGCTGAAAAAGACCCCCCTCGGCTTATACTCGAGTCAGTGTCTGTGGGTGATGAGTAGATTCACATTAAACAGAGCCGTGCTGCTTCTAAGAGCCGTTCTGTGCTTTGTAAGTGTGATTAAACACATTGGTATGCAAAGAATGCTGAGAGAGGTGTCAGATTCTCAGCTTGATGTCGGGAGGTGGGGGAGGTGGGCGGGACAAGCTGATGTTAGCTGTTCAGTCCCACCCACCTCCTGATCTCCGTGAAGAGCTGCAGCTCTCTCTCTGCATTCTCTACATTCCATTGTGTTTAATCACAGTTACACAGCACAGAACGGCTCTTAGAAGGAGCACGGCTCTGTTTAATGTGAATCTACCTTACTCATCCCTTATGTGCTCTGGCTACAATCTGTGTCCTGGATAAAATCCCTGTGTCCTGGCTACAATACCTGTGTTCTGGCTACAGTCTGTGTCCTGGATAAAATCCCTGTGTCCTGGCTACAATACCTACGTTCTGGCTACAGTCTGTGTCTTGTATAAAATCCCTGTGTCCTGGCTACAATACCTGTGTTCTGGCTACAGTCTGTGTCCTGTATAAAATCCCTGTGTCCTGGCTACAATACCTGTGTTCTGGCTACAGTCTCTGTGTCCTGTATAAAATCCCTGTGTCCTGGCTACAATACCTGTGTCCTGGCTACAATCCCTGAGTTCTGGCTACAATTCCTGTGTTCTGGCTTCCTGTCCCTGTGTTCTGGCTACAATTCCTGTGTTCTGGCTGCTGCATTTGCCACCCTAGGCTTATACTCGGGTCAATAACTTTTCCCAGTTTTTTGTGGTAAAATTAGGTGCCTCGGCTTATATTCGGGTCGGCTAATACTCGAGTATATACGGTACCTCAGAAAGACAGGTGCAACCTGCCAGATCTTTCTTGACATTTGTTGTTGACTCTTAGGTCTATCTTCTGAGCACTTGCAATTATTGGTCACTTTCTGCGGTGGGAAAAAAAATTACCTGATTGGAAATTAAATGCATAAAATTTACGTAATAGTTGCTTAGGGGAAAACACAAGACATTTGAAATTGTCCAGTTTCTAAAGGGAGAGATATTCGTCTACAAATAATCCTGTCTTGCAGCTTAATAACCCCTATATAACTCCAAGTATATGAGTGATGGGGGGGTGTTCACACATATATTACATTATTTTTTTTGCTTTAAATTTTTTATTGGTTTTACTAAGAGAATTCCAAAGTAATACATACAAATCTTTGGTACAATAAACATGTTATAATTAACATTAGTCATCAAACAAACATCTGAAAATCGTAAGTTGGAGGATCAACAACCAGACAGTACAAGGATTTCCTATAAATTTTTTCTGGATAGTATCCTTTTATCCGTCTACCCCAAAGGGAACTAACTGTAGGTGGAGTCAAGTCCACTCTTAATGATTATGACAGGTACATGAAAAATAGATTATATAGTATTCAACCAGTAAGTATTTAAATGTCACAATTTTTTAAGTAGTTAGAGGCTCTTGGATTAATTATCTCACACATATATTACATTCAATCTGAAGTATAACAATAAACCACCAAATTTTATTTCATGCATATAAAGCTCGATAAATTATTGTCAATGAGCACATACTGTATTTTTGCAGTGAGTAAAAAAGCAGACTGGTGTACTAAATAATAAGGGATGATTAACTTTCTACATCTTTGCATTGCACTGTCTGGCATTTTTATTTTTACTTTTCCTTTAAAATTACTCTGTGTTCACATTAACGTAAAACAGGCATCAGATATGAAAACCAGGCATATATTCACTTATATGCTCTACAGAGCACTTATATGCTTTACATTTACTCCGAGACTCTAAAGTCTAGAGTGCTCTGTTATGCAGATATAAGCCACCTTCTGACATTGAGAACTGTAACCCATCCCCTCTTTTGGTCAGTAAGGCTATCTGTAAAAGTAATGAGACAGTAGAGAGAAGCCGGAAGAAGGAAGGGGCCAAAACTCTCAACCACAGATGTTGGAAGAGATTTACAAAATAGCGCATACTGGTGTTCTGCAGTTTATGCAGGCTCGGATGCCTGTATTTTATATCTGCCGATTGTTTAGCATGTTTATAGTGACCACAAGGTCTCTTTTCTAACCAAAGGAAGTAATTGGTTATTTCTAAATGAATGTGCATGTACACACGATATCTATTTTTCAGTGTATTTGACTTCATGACCAACTCTGTACAGTTTTCCTAAGATGCTTTTTGTAAATCTATTTCAAAGTTTCTTTCCTGGAGATCCTGCTACAGCCAGTACTTTCTCCTGCAGACTGACTATTCTAAGCCACGGCCTCACTTTTAGCAGCAGCATTGTCTACCTGCACACTCCTTCAGTTAACCGTTGGGACTGCAGTAGGGGCGTGCACAGGCCTGAAGGCTTATTGAATGTGAACCATGATGTGAAACATCCTGAAAAATAGATTTAGGGTATACATACACTTTGGAAACAAATGTTTTTAGAGGCTGAAATAGACTTTCATGGTATCATAGGAACTTGGGATAGACAAACTAGATATAAAATTCACTTTTTATTGTACAAAAGTAAAAAAACATAGATTTAAAATAGCACAAAATTGTGACAAAACACATTCAATAATAAATGTGGCTCTAACAATCACGGTTAAAGTGATGCATGCAAGAAATTTTCTATACCATCTGTATATATTTGCTCTACATGTTTCACAGTCGTGTTCACTGCTTTTTCAGGAGTTTATATAGGGAGGTGTAACATAATAGTGCATATGTCACCAAACTACAAATAACCACTTCAGCCCCGGAAGGATTCTCCACATTAGGACCAGAGCACTTTTTGCGTTTAGGCACTGCGTCGCTTTAACTGACAATTGCGCGGTCGTGCGACGATGTACCCAAACAAAATTGGCGTCCGCTTTTTCGCACAAATTGAGCTTTCTTTTGGTGTATTTGAAAACCTCTGCGTCACTTATGATCACCACTATAAACAAAAAAGGAGCGACAATTTTGAAAATGAAAACAATAATTGTTACTTTTTGCTATAATGCATATATTAAAAATATATAAAAAAACACATTTATTCATCAGTTTTGGCTGATATTTAGTCTTCTACATATTTTTGATTTAAAAAATCACAATTGGCGTATATTGATTGGTTTGCGGAAAAGTCGCCGCGTTTACAAACCATGAGAATTCATTTATGGCGATTTTTAGTGGGACTGCGACATTGCGGCAGACATGTCGGACATTTTTGACACTTTTTTGGGACCATTGACGTTTATACAGCGATCAGATCTAAAAAAACACTGATTACTGTATAAATGTCACTGGCAGGGAAGGGTTAACCCGCAGGGGGCAATGAAGGGGTTAAGTGTGTTCCCTAGGTATGTTCTAACTGTGTGGGGGCTCGGCTGGCATCGGCATGAGAGATCTAACTGATCCCGAGTTCAGCGATCAGTAGATCTCTGTCATGCCGCCTGTCAGAACTGGGAACCGGTGTGTTTACATCGCTGGTTCCCCGTTCAACCCGTGTAGTAAGCGTTCGCGTGTCACAGGCGGACACAGTGAGAGAACGTGCAGCAGGCACGAGAGTGCACCGCCGGCGGCCCGCACTCGCCAACGAGTCGCGCCCGCACAAGACGCCGTTTATAGATGGCGATTTGCATTACGCTGCCACTCTGCATCTGTAAATGTATGCGAGCCGGTCTTTAACCAGATAAAGAGAGTATTAATCATTACAAGATACAACCACCAATATAATTAGTGTATTATACAAACAGATAATGTAACAGATAGTCATGCATGGCTATCACCCCCCGCCTGTCTCCTTACCCAGGATGGAGCCGTATGCATGGCTTAGAGTATATACATACACTTTAATGTGGAACCCTATATTCCAGAAGAAAGTGAAATAACACAATTATCTTGCTATTTATGTATACATTCACAGGGCGACTTTTGGATATTCTTCACACAAAAGGACAACGAGGTTATATAGTCTTTTTGGAAAGTCTGGAGTTTTACTACCCAGAACTCTACAAACTTGTAACAGGAAAAGAACCAACAAGAAGATTTTCTACTATAGTCGGTAAATATGGTCTGATAATAATGTTTTTACACAGGTTGTGGACAGCCAGGCATTCTCTGACCTTCTACCTTTTCTATCCCATTCAACAACATGCTGGTGGCCCTGTGGCAAAGCCGAAGATTGAGAACCTGCAACTTTTGGTAGCATTGTGAAAAAATCATGCCTTTCTAGCACTCTCTTTGGCGTTGTTGATCTTCAATTTAAAACTGTTAATAGGAACAACAACTGCTAATGATAGAGGATTGGATTTCCTATGTCAGCCCTTTTCAACCAGCATTTCATGGCAGAGTGTTGTGTTCTACAATCTTTTCCCACTTTTTGGCTCAGCAGAAGAACCTTTTTCATTGCTACTGCGACTTGAAGTGCACTGTGAATCATCCAGTCCCCAGTCTTGCTGCACTACCTGCCTTGAGTGACCTGATCACCTACGATCCTGTCCAGCACCTACTGCCTAGGTTTTTTGAGTATACTAGGCGTTACCTCATTTTGGGTTGAGTTACTTACAGTTACTCAGTGCAACATGTCTATTAAAAAAGTGTTCAGAGCACAGTCCTACAGCATCAGGACAGGTGTTACATTTTCCCCTACTCTTTTGAGGAGCAGTTTATTGGTTTCTCCAGAAGGAAACAATGTCTCTTTTGGATATTGAGACCCCTATTTATATAGGATCATACTTATCAGCAATCTCTATGCCTCCGCTTTCTAAACCTAGGCTTGAACTGTGTTTTCCAGAGCAATCTAAAACTGAACCTAGTTCAGAGCCTATGGGGCCGTTATCGCTCAGAATGCTAGTTGCCCCTATTGTTATCTCTAAATTAGAATCAGAGTCTTCACAGCCTACTCCTGTAAAGTCTGTATTTGACCAGGTTCTTGATAACTTAGATATGCAAACTATTCTTTCCAGTCTGACTGATGTTGTGTGCTCTGCTATGGGCCTAGAGTACACCTGCTGTTCCAGGTGTAGAGCCTATTAGAGTTCATGCTACTGAAAAGACCATACTTTATATACCATCTATATTTAAAATGTCCCTCGCCCTATATCCTCTGTACTTGAAAGTCCCCCAAAAAGATTTGGACTGAGAAGAAGCATTTTCCCTCTGATAGGAATTGGCTTGACAAGTTTTCCCTACCTACTGGGAACTTTTCAGTTTTTCACATTAATGGGCATTTCATCAGTTTGGTTGATGGTGCCTTTGTCTTTAGTAACTTCACTGATAAACAGACTCCCTATTTAAGTCTCAGTATGAATTAACTCAAAATACTCTCCATTTTCTGTCGGGAGTGACTTTAATTTCTGAAACCATGTCCCAATGGATAACATTTTTTAAAAAGAACTCCATAAACGCAAGTCCAAATCCTCGGGCTTTGACACTTGTTGAACAAATGTTTGAAACCTTCACTTGAAGGCTGATTTAAAATGATATGCTATTCCTATTTCCCTTAATGGGCTTTAAGAAAAAGATTTTACTGCAAGTACAAAAACTTATTTTACTTCACTTACCTGGAAACTTGCAGGATTTCTTTCTGTCACCTATGAGATTGTTTAACACTTCCATTCTACTGGCAAACTTCCTTCTAGTTGTAGGGCTAGTGGCTGCCGTATGAACTTTAATGCAAAATATAATCTCGCCAGCATTCAACAAACATTTGCTATCTGTTGATATCTGTTTGACATATGTGGCTATACATATATATCACATCACCTAGTGGATTTATTCACTTTTGCTGTGAAAAAGTATTTGATTCTTCCTTTTTTTGCATATTTCTCACACTTAAATGATTCAGGTCATCAAACAAATTTTAATATTAAGCAAAGATTACCTGAGTAAATACAAAATGCTGTTGTTAAATGATTATTTAATTTATAGAGGGAAAAAAGCTGTCCAAACCTGCCCGGCCCTATGTGAAAATTAAGATATTGCCCTCTAAACCTAATAACTTGTTCGTGCCACCCTTGGCGGCAACAACTGCAATCGAGTAACTGGCATTGAGTCTTTAACATTGCTCTGGAGGAATTTGGGCCCACTGTTCTTTGCAGAATTGTTTTAATTCAGCCACATTGGAGGGTTTTCCAACATGAACAGCCTGTTTAAGAACATGCCACAGCATCTCAATCGGATTTAAGTCTGGCCTTTGACTAGGCAACTGCAAAACCTTCATTTTGTTTTTTTGAGCCATTCAGAGGTGGACAAGTGGTGTGTTTCAGATCATTATCCTGTTGCATAACCCAAGTGCGCTTGAGCTTGAGGTCACAAACTGACGGCTGGACATTCTCCTTTAGGATTTTCTGGTAGAGCACAGAATCCATGGTTCCATCAATTACGGCAAGTCACCCAGGTACTGAAGCTGCAAAGCAGCCCCAGACCATCATAGTACCACCACCATGTTTGATGGTTGGTATTATGCTCTTTTTATGAACTGCTGTGTTCGTTTTATGCCAGATGTAACGGGGCACACACCGTCCAAAAAGTTCAACCTTTGTCTCATCAGTCCACAGAATATTTGCCCAAAAGCCTTGGGGAAAATCAAGATGATTTTTGGCAAATGTGAGACCAGCTTTTGTGTTCTTTTTGGTCAGCGGTGGCTTTCGTCTTGGAATACTCCCATGGATGCCATTTTTGCCCAATCTCTTTCTTATTGTTGAATCATGAACACTGACCTTAACTGAAGCAAGTGAGGGCTGTTAGTTCTTTGGATGTTGTTCTGGGTTCTTTTATGACCTCCTGGATGAGTTGTCATTGTGCTCTTGGAGTACATTTGGTCGGCCGGCCACTCCTGGGAAGTGTGGATAATGGCTCTCACCTTGGTTCGCTGGATTCCCAAAGTCTTAGATATGGCTTTGTAACCCTTTACAGACTGATAGATGTCAATTACTTTGTTTCTCATCTGTTCTTGAATTTCTTTATATCATGGCATGATGTGTTGCTTTTTGAGATCTTTTAGCATGCTTCACTTTGTCAGACAGCTTTTTATTTAAGTGAGGTCTGGCAGTAATCAGGGGTGAAACAAGTGAAATTTAACTCAGCTTTCCAAAAATTGTGGTTAATCACAGTTCATTCATGATTTAGCAGGGGGGCAATTACTTTTTCACATAGGGCCAAGCAAGTTTGGACAGCTTTTTTTTCTTAATATATTAAATCATCATTTAAAAACTGCATTAAAAATTGTATTTGCTCTGGATATCTTTGTGTAATATTAAAATTTGTTTGATGATTTGATTCATTTAAAGTGGTGCCACATTTGGCACCTTTTGGGGGGAGAGGGTACCTGTACAAGAAAATCGGCTGGGGTGCCGAAATCGTGGGATCCCTGGACAGATAAGTGTCTTAATTTTAAAAGTCAGCAGCTACAGTATTTGTAGCTGCTAGCCTCCTTTTTGGAGGGGGGGGGGGCTGGAGCTCCGCTTTAAGTGCAACATATATGCCAAAAAATAACATGTTTACTAGCGAACAATACAGGAAATTACACTACAAAAGACTGAGCCAACCCAGAGGCAGGAGAGACACCTGTCTTGGGTGCTGTGGTGGAAAGGGCACAACTGGTCCAGGAACCTCTCACGTCTTTGCTCTCCAGCTGTATCCCATGCTCTGTATGACCAGTATGTCAATAGGCAAATTTGCCCCATTGACAATGGTCACCAGGGCAAATAGTGAATTTTTCCAGACCTTTAGAATTCCATCAGTGTGCAGCTCCAAAAGGGTCAGTGCTTGCATCCAATTCATGTACTTGTCACAGACAGGAACATACATTTGTCTGTGTCTGCACTGGGGAAGGAGTGTCCGCATCTTCTATACTATGGTTGGGCAGAGCCTAATGGGGTACTGAGTGACTAGTTTCCAGTCAGGTACCCCCTACTTTTGATTGACAGCACAGTGGAGTGGGCGAATCCATAACCGATATACAGTCCAATAGCAGCTTTCGAATCTGCCCTCTATTGTGCACTGTCACTCAAGGGTGAAGCAGGCTTGATGGGGAACACGTCTCTCAGTTCCCCATCGGGCTTCCTCCACCCAGTGGCAAGCTATTTCCCAAATATGGACACTGTCCATATATTGGTCTGGGGAAACAGCTCCGTGTGGGAAGCTTTCATATATACAATAGCTTCCCAGCACAGGCACAGCCTGCTCTGAGTACTATGGTACCTCTGTATGTTAGATCAGAGTTGGTCTTAATTACCTATATGGAGAACTGGCGGTAATTCTTTAAGAATTTGGCGATGCCATAGCGATAGATTCTTAAAGTGTCGGTACTAAGAACTACCTGATTTGGTGCACATGTCGGTTATGTTACTGGCACTGGTACAAATGCTTGCCTGAATTAGGGGCAGGTAGTTCTTAAGCAAAATACCTAAAGAAAACAGTCTTTACAGCCGTTTTGAATTCCCTCCAATGTTTTGAAATAATTAAAAAGCTATTAATCCTCAGTTTAACAATCATAAATGCATCCATTTTTTAATCATGCATTTCATATATTGCAATAAAATATATTTTTTTCGCACAGATCTGAATCCCTTTTGATAACAATTTGCACTTTAATTGCATAACATCTGTTATTTTTAGTAGGCTGCTATACTAATAACTTTGAACAGCTGACTGAAAGTGGCTCCAGGTTGTAAACAATAATAGTTTACACTGAAAATCTGTTGACTATCTGTTTGATATTGACAGTGTTCTTTCTTCTTTCAGTTGAAGAGGGGCATGAAGCTCTCACACAGTTTCTGATGAATGAAGTCATCAAGCTGCAGCAACAGTTAAAAACTAAAGAAGTTCAGAAATGTGAACTTGTAGCTAACTCCAGACAGCTGGAGGATGAACGGAAGCAGCTAAAGCTTGTTAACTTGGAGCTGTTAACATTTCAGGAGCGTTACAACAAAATGAAAGAAGAGCGAAATAACTGTAACGATGAATTAATTAAAGTGAAGGATGAAAATTATAATTTAGCAATGAGGTATGCTCAACTCAGCGAAGAGAAGAACATGGCTGTTATGAGAAGTCGAGATCTGCAACTTGAGGTGACATTTGTATATTTTTATTTGAATTTTTTTTATTAATTCTATAATATGAATATGTCATATTATTATACCAGCATTTGATATATTTAACATATTAATTCAATCACCTCTAAGACATATTTTAATTCCAAACCAACTAACACAACTAAAGTATTAGTGGTTTTTAACACAGTATGCTGCATTGATGTGACAATTGCACTTTCCAGTTACTTGACATTTTTTGGTTTGTTATTATTTGCTTCTATTTTAGTTGGAGTATAATTTTATTTGTATGACTCACTGGCATGTCCACTTGATTTGCTGGAGAAACTTGAGTGTCCTGGGATCTCTGCTGTCCCTTTATTTATATCACACTGTTTATTTAATTGATTTTTGATTGTTTTATTTCATTAAGTAAATGCTGAGTGCAAACTGGTTGAGTTTTTGGGGATTAAAAAAAAGAAAATAGGTACATCCTGTGTATATGGTTCCTGAAGTAATTTTAAAACAACAAGAAAAAATGGAGCCAAGTTCTTTCAGTTTGTAACATTTCTAAGTTTTTTTCCACATTTTCCTCACAAGTATGATGCATGAATAGTGCAGATTACCCCAGCTACTGAATAGAATTTATCATAAGGTTCCTGCTTTTACTTTTGACCCTCTAATTACTGTTTGAGATCTTTAACCACTTGACCTCCGGAAGATTTTACCCCCTTCATGACCAGGCCATTTTTTGCTATTCAGCGCTCAGCTACTTTAACCAGTTCAGATCCCGCTATAGCCGAAAGATGGCTACAGCATGGATCTCAATTGCCTAGCGGACGTCCATGGACGTCCGCCCCTTTGCGCGCTCCCAGCCCGCAATCGCGGGTGCGCAGCCCGGAATATCTGTGATCGCTGTGTCCCTTGGACACAGCCAATCACAGATCGTGGTAAATGGCCAATCACAGCGGCCATTTACCAAATGTAAACATATGAGATCATCTCTTGTTGCTGGCTTTCTCTCCTCACACAGACACCGCTGTGTGAGGAGAGAGTGAGCAATCTGTGCTGCCAGCATTACATTGAGTTGTAAACACTACTGATTTGAGTCCTACTGTGCCCATAAACTGTCTATCATAGTGCCACCTGTCAGTGCCATCTGTCAGTGCCACATATCATCAGTGCCACCTGTCAGTGCCATCAATCAGTATCACGTGTCATCAAAGTGTCATTGGTGCCACATGACAGTGCCACCTGACCTGTCATCAGTGCCATGTGTCAGTGCCACGTGTCAGTGCCACATATCATCAGTGCCACCTGTCAGTGCTATCAATCAGTGTCACGTGTCATCAAAGTGTCATCAGTGCCACGTGTCATAAAGTGCCACCTGACCTGTCATCAGTGCCACATGACCAGTCATCAGTGCCACGTGTCAGTGCCACCTGACCTATCATCAGTGCCACGTGTCAGTGCCACCTGACCTATCATCAGTGCCACGTGTCAGTGCCACCTGTCAGTGCCATCAGTGTTACTTGTCACCAGTGCCACCTGACCTGTCATCAGTGCCACATATCAGTTCCACCTAACCTGTCATCAGTGCCACATATCAGTGCCACCTGACCACCTGCCCTGTCATCAGTGCCACCTGACATCAGTCCCATCCGTGTCACGTGTCATCAGTGCCATAAGTGCCCATCACCTCATTAGTGCCATACTTGTAATCAGTGCCAATTAGTGCTGCAACAATGGCAAAAAAGATCTTTTTTCTGTTGAGGAGGCCAACAATATTCTTGCGGCCGACAAGAGCAACGGGGAGCTCTCTCCTGCAAGTTCCCCTGAGTCTGAGCCTGAGTCTGATATGACCTATGATCCGGTCTCAAGTAGCGAATCAGAGCTGGACTCAGATGGGGATTATTGTCCGCCCGCCAGACAAAGGCACATTGGTGAGGAGGCAATACTGTCCACCAGCACCGCTGTGCCATCCACCAGCACCCCAGTGCCATCCACCAGCACCACTGTGCTATCCACCAGCACCCCAGTGCCATCCACCAGCACCGCTGTACCTCGGCCCCAAAGGGTTAGGTCTCATGCCGGCCTTCCCTATTCACTCCAGCACCCCTTGTGGCTTCCTCCTAATTCAGGAGAAGCTAGGATTCCCACTTTCACTGCCCAGCCAGGAGTCCAGGTGGACACAGAAAATTTCTCTCCCATTAATTTTTTTGATTTGGTTTTTACAGAGGACATGCTACGATCCATTGTGGCCCAGTGCAACCTATATGCACAGCAATTCATCCAGAATAATCCAACCTCATATTATGCCCATCCCTTTGAGTGGAGAGGCATAACGGTGGAAGAGTTCAAAACCTTTTTGGGTCTCACGTTCTGAATGGGACTTAACAAAAAAAATGAACTGCGCTCCTACTGGTCCACCCACCCCATCTACCACATGCCGGTATTCTTAACAATAATGCCCAGGAAAAGATTTGTAATCATCATGAGATTTCTCCAATTCAATGATAATACCCAGTGCCCTCCCCGAAATACCCCAAATTATGACCGGCTTTATAAGATTCGCCCAATTCTCCATTATTTTTCGGAAATATTCCCCCAATTATTTTCCCCCGGGCCAACATATAGGTATTGATGAATCCCTGGTGAAATTTTGAGGCAGGCTGGGAATGAAGCAATATATCCCCAGTAAAAGAGCCGTTATGGGGTGAAAGTATATAAATTGTGTGACAGAACCACAGGGTACGTTTACGCCTTCAAAGTCTATGAAGGGAAGGATTTCCAGCTGAATCCCTCTAATTGCCCAGACTATTAAGGTACAAGCGGTAAAATAGTTTGGGAACTCATTTACCCGCTCCTGGACAAAGGCTACAACCTGTATGTCAATAATTTTATACCAGTTTACCCCTGTTCCAGAACCTCTACAGGAAGAGTATCCCAGAATGTAGCACAGCCTGAAAAAAATCGGATGGGCTTTCCTCAAAGACTCGTCAACATGAGTCTTAGAAAAGGAGAGACGGCGAGTCTACGGAATGAGGAAATTCTGGCTGTGAAGTGGAGGGACTGAAGGGATGTATACATGTTATCAACTATACATAACAATTTGTGGAGATCCCTAGAAGAAATGGCCCAATACAGAAACCAACCTGTATCCACAAGTACAACTTGTACATGGGAGGAGTCAACCTAAATGATCAAATGTTGGAACCCTATTTATCTACCAGAAGAACATACCACTGGTATAAAAAAGTTGCACTCTATTTTTTTCATTTGGCCATACAACACCTATGTCCTATTTCGAAATTCCATCGTAAAACCCCAAACCCTTCCTTGGCTACCAGGAGGATATCATCACCACACTTCTATACCCCAATGGCCCACCAGAAAATATTAGATCCAATGTGTGTAGCATACTCTCCGAGCGCCATTTCCCCGATAAAATACCTACTAGACCACCAGGCCAAAAACACCAGAAAAAATGCCGGGTGTGCTCTAGTGGAGGAATTAGAAGAGACGCCCCTTATTATTGTGCCTAGTGCCCTTCCCAACCAGGTCTTTGTATAGATGACTGCTTTCGGCGTTATCACATCCTAGTCAATTAACCACTTGACCACTGGGCACTTAAACCCCCTTCCTAACCAGACCAATTTTCAGCTTTCAGTACTCTCACATTTTGAATGACAATTACTCACTCATGCAACATTGTACCCATATGAAATTTTCGTCCTTTTTTTGCCACAAACAGAGCTTTCTTTTGGTGGTATTTAATCACCATTGGGGTGTTTATTTTTTGAGCAATAAATGGAAAAATACCGAAAATTTTGTAAAAAAATGCATTTTTTTGCAAATTAGCAACTTTTCTTCATAAATTTTGGCCAAAATTTATACTGCTATATATCTTTGGTAAAAATAACCCAAATGAGTGTATATTATTTGGTCTTTGTGAAAGTTATAGAGTCTACAAGCTATGGTGCCAATCACTGAATATTGATCACACCTAATGCACCGATGGCTTATCTCATTTCTTGAGGCTCTAACAAGAAAGGAAAGTACAAATACCCCCCAAATGACCCCTTTTTGGAAAGTAGACAGTCCAACGTATTTAGTAAGAGGCATGGCAAGTTTTTTGACGTTGTCATTTTTTCCCACAATTCTTTGCAAAATGAAGATTTTTTTTTTCAGTTTTTTTTTCACAAAATTGTCATATTAACAGGTTTTTTCTCACACCCAGCATATGCATACCACCAATTACACCCCAAAACACATTCTGCTACTCCTCCTGAGTATAGTGATACCACATGTGTGAGACTTTTACACAGCCTGGCCACAGGGAGCGCCATCAGGCGTTCTAAGGACATAAATTACACATGTAATTTCCTGACTACCTCTTGCACTTTTGAAGGTCCTGGAGCACAAGGGCAATGGAAACGCCCAAAAAATGACCCCATTTTGGAAAGTAAACACCCCAACGTATATTCTAGGAGGCATAATGAGTCTTTTGAACGGTTCATTTTTTCCACAAGTTTTTGGAAAATGTGGAAAGAAAATGAAAACGCATTTTTTTTTACACAAGGTTGTCCATTTATACAATATTTCTAACACACAGCATGTACCCAGCAAAAATTACACCCTAAAATATATTCTGCTACTCATCCCGAGTATGGCGATACCACATAAGTGACACTTTTACACAGCCTGGCCACATACAGAGGCCCAACATGCAGGGTGCACCATCAGGCGTTCTAGGGGCATACATTTCAAATCCAATTTGACTACCTATTACATTATTGTGAGGCACTGTGGTGGCACTGATGGGCGCTGTAGTGGCACTGATGGGTGCTGTAGTGGCATGGATGTGTCATTGATGAGAACTGATGTGGTATGGATGAACATGAATGAGGCATAAATGAGCACGAATGGGGGTGAATAAGCCATAGATGGGGATGTCTGCGCACGGATGGATGGGTGAGCACGGATGCATTGGTGAGTACGGATGGATGGCTGAGCATGGATGGATGGCTGAGCACGGATGGATGGGGGAGCACGGATGGATGGCGGAGCACGGATGGATGGCGGAGCATAGATGCATGACGGTGATGTCGCGGGTAGTCACGGTGGTGTCACGG
>BLSH010052344.1:796481-808312 GCA_018402905.1 Glandirana rugosa | reverse complement strand
ATTGGTGAACGGTTGGCACATTGCATCAATGTGCCGGCGTTCACCGTGGGTAACAAGACCCTCCTGCAATATCGTGCAGGAGGGTGTTAGCGCGAGGGCGTGCGGGGGACCCCGCGCGTGGACCCTCGTAGGCACTGGCGGTCCAGATACTCTGGGCCGCGTAGTGCTTAGTGCCATTTACCGGCGAACCTCGCCGACAAATGGTGCACTAGCGAGGCAGTTTACTGCCTCGTAGTGTACATTTGTTCGGCCGCCTTCACGGGCTAGCCACGTCACACTGTCCTCTCCCCCCTCTCTCCTCTACGTCGCCACGACACCCGTCCTAAACTTCACGGGTGTCGTGGCGGCGTGGGCATGGGTGAAGCTTGATGGGGGTCCCTGCCTGGCATATAGCGGTGCTGTGGGCACTTCAAATCCTGCCCACAGCACCGCTGCATCTCCTCTCTCCCCCCTCTCCTGTCACACTGCACCGATCGGGCACTTCCGCCGGCTTGTTTACATGTGATGCTCCGTCATTTGACGGAGCGATCACGTGGTAAACAGCCGCTCCAAGCGGCCATTTACCGTGATTCGTGATGCGCCGGGTCTCATAGACCTGGCGGTCACGGATGCTCCCAGGTGCGCGCCCCAGGGGGCGTGCGGGAGCGCGATTGTGGGAGGACGTGCTATAACGTCCTCCCAGAACAATGGGTGCCACTTGCGGCCGTGTAACTACGTTACACGGTTGGCAAGTGGTTAATGATGATTCCTCAGTTCCCATTCCAGTTCGCACCCTTATGCCACTGCTTGCTCTTGAACTGACCGCTGGCTTGTTATTTGACCACGCCTTTGCCAGCCGCTTTTGTACATGTCTCTGCCTGCTCTGGAACTGGCCCTGGCTTGTTTTTCGACCGTGCTTCTGCCTACTGATTTTGTACATACTTCTACCTGATCTGGAACTGACCCTGGACTGTTATTCAATCACGCTTCTGCCTACCAATTTTGTACATACTTCTGCCTGATCTGGAACTCACCCTGGACTGTTTGACCACGCTTTTTGCCTGCCTCTTGGATTGATCTTGTATCCTGCAACTGGAGTAGTGGGATTCACAACACAGGGGTCTCACATATGTGAGGGGCTCCAGAATGTTTTCTGGAAGAAGAAAACATTGTTTTTGTTTTCTTTCTCCCAGATTAGGGTCTGGAGACTCGGAGGCTTCAAAGAGATTTGGGTGGGAGAAGCCTCTACCCCTGTCCCCATTCTGTCCTGACCGAGGCCCTACTTCTGTCTGCTGCCATCATGCATCTGCCTGCCGCATGAACTGACCACACCTCTGCTGCTACCTGGACTATGGACCATTTTCTGCTTACTACTAGGACCAATATTATGGCACTGTTGACAATATCTCTGTCTGTGAAAAACTAAAAAACGAATTGCACCGTGGAATAAATAAGGTAAATGATGTGATATAATAATGAAAGTTGAATAAATATAAATTCCCACACATCCAAACAATAAAAATATTATGAATGGTAAATCTGTTGATTTACCGCCAGGGAGCTGCAGACGAACCTGCTAGAACATATATAACCACAAATCCAACGCCACCTTATACAAAACAACTAATAAAGTGCAAAACAATGTCCATAAATATCCACAGATGATTGATAATAAATGAATATTCAACCGTTCTGTGACATAGGTGATAAAGTGACAACAGTGCTCTTCCCCATTCACCAGAGGAAGTGGACCGTAAAAAAATCACTTTAATGCGCATAAAATATTCTACTACAGCTGTCCACGTCACGTCACGTCCGCCGGCGGTGGGAGACGGGCGGATGTTTGCTTATCAGTCACCATGCTGTGTATCTTGATTTTAATATGCAATTTCTCCATGGATATTTTTGTAAGTAGAATATTTTATGCGCATTAAAGTGATTTTTTTACGGTCTACACTATGAGTGTTCCCTTGTTCTTTCGAGCCACCAAGGATTGATGTTCTTTGGTATTATCACTCGGTATACCTGCTCCAGTGTTCGGCCAGGAACCACCAATAATTAATACTCCGCTCTGCTGACCTGCTGACTGCAAAGCAGTAGGTCCACTTCCTCCGGTGAGTAGGGACACAAGAGGGGTCCTGGCACCTGGCACTTTTTTGCACTTTTTGCACAAAGTTTATGAAGCACTGAAGAGAACTGTTGTCACTTTATCACCTATGTCACACAACGGTTGAATATTCATTTATTATCAATCATCTGTGGATATTTATAGACATTGTTTTGCACTTTATTAGTTGTTTTGTATAGGGTGGCGCTGGATTTGTGGTTATATATAATATCTCTGTCTGCACTGACCTTGGACTGTATATGGACAGTATCCTTGCTTTCTGCCTGTACTGACTATGGACAGTGTTCATGCCTGTTGCCTGGACAATTTTGTTCGCTGTCCTACTACCAGGACCAATATTTTGGCACTGTTGACAACATCTCTGCCTGCACTGACGGTGGACTGTATATGGACAGTATCCCTGCCTGTACTATGGACAGTATTCCTGCCTGTTGCCTGGACAATTGTGTGCGCTGTAGCTGACCAAGTCCCTGTCTGCTATCCTCTTGTGGACAGCTGCAATACTAAAACCATAGGTAATCTTTTATTTACCCTTTACTCAGCAGAATGTATTTTGGGGTGTAATTCTTGGTATGTGCATGCTATGTGTCCCTAGAACACCTGACGGTCTTCCTTGCACGTTGGGCCTCTGTATGTAGCCAGGCTGTATAAAAGTCTCACACATGTGGTATCGCCATACTCAGGAGGAGTAGTAGAATGCATTTTGTGGTGTAATTTTTGCCATGTACATGCTATCCGTTGGAAATATCTTATAAATGGACCACTTTGTGTAAAAAAAAATTGTTTTCATTTTTTACCCACATTTTCCAAAAACCTCTGGAAAAAAATGAACCGTTCAAAAGACTTATTATGCCTCATAGATTATATGTTGGGGTGTTAGCTTTCCAAAATGGGGTCATTTTGTGTGCGTTTCCATTGTCCTGGTGCTCCAGGGCCTTCAGAAGTGTAATAGGTGGTTGAGAAATGAGAATTGTAAATTAAAATGCCTGAAGGTGCTAGTTCAATGTTGGGCCTCTGTATGTGGCCAGGCTGTGTAAAAGTCTCACACATGTGGTATCGCCATACTAAGGAGGAGTAGCAGAATGTATTTTGGGGTGTCATTTTTCCTTTGTGCATGTTGGAAATACCTTATAAATCGACAACTTTGTGTAAAAAAAAAAAAGTGCGTTTTCATTTTTTTCCCACATTTTCCAAAAACTTCTGGAAAAAAATGAACCGTTCAATGGGGTCTTTTTGTGGGCGTTTCCATTGTCCTGGTGCTCCAGGGCCTTCAACAGTGTAATAGGTGGTTGAGAAATGAGATGTGTAATTTATGCTTCTAAAACGCCTGAAGGCTCTAGTTCAATGTTGGGCCTCTGTTTGTGGCCAGGCTGTGAAAATGTCCCACACATGTGTTATCACCATACTCAGGAGGAGTAGTAGAATGTGTTTTGGGGTGTAATTTGAGGTATGCATATGCCATGTGAGAGTAATAACCTGTTACAATGACAATTTAAAAGAAAAAAAAAATCTTCATTTTGCAAAGAATTGTGGGAAAAAATGTCAACTTCATAAAACTCACCATGCCACGTATTAGATACCTTGGAATGTATACTTTCCAAAAAGGGGTAATTTATGGGGTATTTGTACTTTGCTGGCTTGTTACGGCCGGTTCACACTGAGGCGATCCTAGGCGATTTGCTATCCAACTTGTGTCGCCCCAATTCGCCTCAAATCGCCTGACATCAGAAATCTCATTGGAATGAATGGAGCCGTCTTAATATGCGCTACTCAAGTCCAAAGCGATTCCAAAAAGGGTTCCTGTACTATTTTCAAGCGGCTTCTAGGCGAATTGAGCCCATAGAAGTCAATGGAAGTTCGCTTCCAATTCGGATCCCCGTCTATGAAGAAGTGACTTTCCAGGAAGAAGAACATAATTTTGCCAGAAGACACATCTCTCATGTCCCAGGTACTCGTGTTGAAATCGCCTAAAATCACCTGATATCGCTTTGCAATCGCGCCGCAATTGCGCCGCTTCGCTTTTTCAAATCGCCTAGCAAAGTCGCCCCCGAAGTCGGATCGCCTCAGTGTGAACCGGCCCTTAGGGTTTCAAGAAATGAGATAGTACATCAGGTGTGATCAATTTTCAGTGATTTGCACCATAGGTTGTAGACTCTCTAAGGGCCGGTTCACACTGAGGCGATCCGATTTCGGGGCGACTTTGCTAGGCGATTTGAAAAAGCGAAGCGGCGCAATTGCGGCGTGACTTCTGCGCGATATCAGGCGATTTTAGGCGATTTCAACACGAGTACCTGGGACATGAGAGGTGTGTCTTCTGGCAAAATTATGTTCTTCTTCCTGGAAAGTCGCTTCTTCATAGACAGGGATCCGACTTGAAAGCGAACTTCCATTGACTTCTATGGCTCAATTCGCCTAGAAGCCGCTTGAAAATAGTACAGGAACCTTTTTTGGAATCGCTTTGGACTTGAGTAGCGCATATTAAGACGGCTCCATTCATTCCAATGGGATTTCTGATGTCAGGCGATTTGAGGCGAATTGGGGCGACACAAGTCGGATCGCAAATCGCCTAGGATCGCCTCAGTGTGAACCGGCCCTTACTTTCACAAAGACCGTATAAATTGTGGCCAAAATTTATGAAGATAAATGACTAATTTGCAAAATTGTATAACAAAAACAAAGAAAAATGCATTTTTTTCAAACATTTCTGTCTTTTTTCTTTTATAGCGCAAAAAATAAAGAACACAGAAGTGATTAAATACCACCAAAAGAAAAAAAGGACAAAAAAAAATCATATGGGTACAGTGTTGCATGACTGAGTAATTGTCATTCAAAATGTGAGCGCACTGAAAGCTGAAAATTGGTCTGGGCAGGAGGGGTGTTTAAGTGCCCAGCAAGCAAGTGGTTAACTGCCAATACTGTACGCAAAATAAATTTATATAATTTTCACACAAATAGAGCTTTCCTTTGGTGGTATTTGATCACCACTGGTTTTTGTTTATTTTTTATTATTATAAACCAAAAAAAGACAGAAATGCTTAAGAAACAGCCAGATTGCTGCTTGATGTACAGAGTCACGTGTTTGTAAACACAGGACTCTGTTCTGTGATTAGCTACATCTGATCAGTAGGTCCACAGCCAAAATCATTGGCCGGGACCTGCTGACATAATCTTACTGTAGCCAGTGACAGTTAGCAGGGGGCGTGCGCAAGCGCCCCTAACTCGGTACAGGCTGGATCATGTACATGTATGTGATCCAGCCTGCCCGTGCCGCCTCACCACAGTAAATGTACTGTGGCCTTGCAGCAAGAGGTTAAAATAACATTTTTAAACTTAAAGAGGGCTTTGCAGCTTATTTAGTGGGGGCCCCCATCAACTTGCTAAAATGCTGCATTGAACGGCAAAAAAAAAAATCAATAAATCCAGTCTATACAAAAAGCTCACTCAATTTGCTCATCACAGCTAAATATGGATGTGAATGGACAAATCTGCAATTCCGGAAATGGTATTCTGACAGCCAGCACCCACGGCTGTCAGATTACCCCAACAGTGACTGCATCTGTATAACAAATGCTAAAGTGCCATAATACAGTCTTATGAGGTGCATTGACTTACTAATATACAAAACTCAATTTGCACTTCACTATTATTTGAACATTGATTTTCTCGCTCCACAAGAAAGTACTGCAATGATGACAGTCTTTGTTGATTTGAGTCTCCTGTGCAGCACCAAAAACTACACAGATAATTTGTCGATTGCTGGTTCCAGAATAATTTTATGAATATTTGCATGCACAAATGTTGCACTTTGTTTAAAATGTAAAACTATCTTCAGTCACAGAATTTTATTAAACTCATTTCCTTGCATAAATGTAGATTGATCGTCTGAAACACCATTTAAATAAAATGGAAGAAGAGTGTAAACTGGAAAGAAACCAGTCCCTGAAATTGAAAAATGACATAGAAAATCGTCCAAAGAGGGAACAGATGATGGAACTTGAGCATGAAAATGAAATGCTAAAAATAACGATACAAGAGTTTCAATCAATGATTCAGGTAAATTCATCTCACCTCTACAATGAAACATGGAAAGTGTGCTTAAAGTCGGACTTTGGCCTCCCAATAAAAAAATATGTACAGCAGCACTTAATTATAAGTGCATTTTTGTTCACAGTTTTTCATAGTCCCTCTACAAAGACCCACAAAGGTTTGTCCACCAGTAACGGCTGGTGATATTTTTTTTTTGGGGGGGGGGGCACAAACAAACCCCTCCAGGTCCTTACCTGCAAACGGAGCCTAACTGGACTGAATAAGGTGGTGATGGAAATTTCAGGTATAGCTTCCCAGATAAACAGCTCAAACTAGATGGATAGACAGATAGATAGATAGATAGATAGATAGATAGATAGATAGATAGATAGATAGATAGATAGATAGATAGATATGCATTGGGTACATTACCATCGGAAAGGCCTGAATCATCTTGACTATGGATAGCCTGAAGACACAGGCAGAGGAAGCTACAGCTCCCAGCATGCTCTATCCATTCTGCCAGGCAATGGTGGGACTTGTGATCCCCCAGCAGCTGAAGGTGCACAGGTGAAGCCCATTGCTCTGATCCCCAAGCTGTCCCTATGATGAGACCATTGAGGTCAGTGTGCGGGGCCCCCAGGGATGGCACAGAGGCCCCCCCCCAGCCTCTCCTAGTTGTCACTTTACCTTGCCATTGTCCTCGCCCTGCAACAGCTCCTTGCTGGAGTACTTGATCTCTATGCCGGGGCTCTTGTCATCCCTCTCCCTGGGGGGAGCTGATGACAGATCTGGAGATCTCTCTGACAATGCTGGCCGTTTCGCTGACATTGTCCCCATCCATCATGTCCGGCCTGCTAGCGCTGTTCGGGGTGCAGATCTCTTTCTTCCCCATGCTGCATGTATCAAAGTTGATGGTCTTGTTCTCATAGTTGCCCTACACAGTGGTGAACATGCCACCGTACTTCACCCGGGGGACAGTGGTGGCTGTGGGGGAGCAGCAAACGCAGGACGGAAAGACTGTGATCCATTCAAACCCCCCATCGCTCGATCGAACGATGTGGGGAGGAGACTGATGGCAAGCTGAATCCGGGGTAGGACAGGGCTCCTGGACTAGGCTTCTCCTCCTGGCCAAACAGGAAGCGGGACTCCCTGGCCAATTGGGTCTCAGTAGCTGCTTCCTGATTGGCCGGGAGAAGACGCGTGAAGACAATAGCGAATATTAATTCGATATTGTCACAGAACTGGTTGGGCTCAGGGCGCAGTGCTCTGCGCCCCGAGCCCACCCTTTTTTGAAGCCAATTAGAGCTTCAGGCTCTAATCACATGCTTCATGAAGGTTGTTGCTTATATAACAGTGGGGTGAAGAAATGTTGCAGAGGGTGTGGCTATTAGCATTCTTGTTGCTGATTGACAAGCCTTTTACTTTTATGAGGCTTGTGCATCACACAGTAACTGGATTTGGTACTTGTTTATACTGTAATACAGAAGCCTTTAAAGCTCTGTTCACATCTAGGCATTACTATTTTACATTTTTCAGGCGATTTTTCAGGCTTTTTGCAGCGTTTTTGTTCAGGCGTTTTGAAGTTCAACAGGTCACCAATGTAAAAGAATTAAAACGCCTGTAATCTGCAGAAAAAGAAGCTTATGTACTTTTTTTTATTCGACGGGCGTTTTGCTTTAGGGGACAGAACGCTCAGATGTGAACAGGGGTGTTTTTAGAGCTGAGGCTTAGAGCAGAAATACGCTCAAAAATGCCTAGATGTGAACAGAGCTTTAATGTACTTTAATCTCTTTAGAGGAATACAAAGAAACCATTATGTTTTTAATAGGTTGCCACTTCTGACTTGGCCAGTAATGTGTCTCATTCCTTGGGTTTGTCTAAACAAGTGTTTGTAACTATTAACATATGGAGCAGCAGTTATGTCCTGAGAAACGGGAAACTTCATGATTGTAATTTAGCAGCAATAATGTTCAGCAGGAACTGCTGGTGATTACTCAGCTTGAGGATGACACTCCTACAAAGTTTTCACCAAGCTTCTTTTCACAGGAGCTCTTCCTGAACTCCGCAGAAACAAGGTCAATTGCCCACACTTGCTTCCCCTTTTTTTTTTAAAAGTATGTAATATAGAAGGAACAACTGGGTTTAGATATAGCAAATATTGCTGCAAGCTCTAGCTTTAACTCAGGTCATCATAGTAATCTGATCCACCAATTTGTAGTACTGCCTGAAAATGCCTGCTGACTGTTGACTGTTGTTTGGAAAATGCACAATCATACGTCTGCATTTCGTTTAAATAATTAATAAATTCAACCCTGTGGATCATACAAACTGCTTAGGTTTTAATTCTGTACAATTTCTTAGCACTGAGTAAGCTATGGTATCTACAGTATAAAAGTGCACAAGCTTTTACATGCAGTAGTAGTTCATAAAGCTGGTGTTTAGTAGAAATATTTAAATACAGTATTCAAAAATATTATCCTTATGTGCCTAATCCCCAATGTTTGCAGCCTATGACCATCTCCTGTAGCACACCTGCCACCTCTGACCATCCAATTGTAGTGCTTACCCTCACAGGATTCGCTTGGTATGACAGGTCCTTTACTATCTGCCACAACCCTGTAAACCGCTTTGCCCCCTCTGACACACCTGGATATATACTAGCTATATTAGCTCAGGTATTACAATGTTACCCACAACTATTGACATATATAAAATAAACACCAGACTAAAAAGTAAGTATATGTCAAAAGGGTCATGTAAATGGCAGTACACCAGCAGCAATGAACAGGTAAAGAATACAGTAAATTGCAGTAAAGTAGTTGAAACTAGGTTAGGATATGGCAGTTAACCTAGACTACAATAATACTGAACCAAGTTAACAGTGGCGGGACAAGATCATCTAGCGCCCAGGGCAAAGATGCCAAATGGCGCCTCCCAAAAATGCATTGACATTATGTGTTAGGAAAAACCCCCTACCCCCAAAAAATTAAAGCACTATAGTGGGAGGGCTATAGTGGGCTATAAGATCGTAGCGTCAGGGTCCCGCACTAGGGATGGAACTGGCTGTCAGATTGCCACTGGGTGGTGTTTGCTTACCCGCCCCCTACTCATGTTCTTTTGGGGGAAGGAGATGGGGGAGAATAAACAAACACTGCACAGTGACGATCTGGCGGTCCTAATCCAGCAGAGCTGCAGTCACAGGAGACGGAGCTGGAGGGGAGAGAAAGCACAACCCATCCCTCCACCCTGCTCTCTCCTCTTCTCCAAATCTGGCTTGTCTCCTCCAACGCAAAGCTGACAGGAGTAGTGAAGCTGCCTTCACTACTCCTGTTAGCTTGTAGGTAGGAACTCTCCATGTGGCTCCCCCATCCTACCTCACATGATACCACTGTGCCCAGGGCAGCCGCCCCTCCTGCCCATCTCTTGTCCCGGCCCTGCAAGTTAACCTGATACATGTAGCATTGACAAAGAACAGCATACACAGTGAAAGTATAAATGTCAATGAACAACCTCACAGTGACTCTCTGTGTATGTACCCTTGTACATGGACATATGTAGACTTTCCTAGATGGGGTATCCCTGGGCTGTGTTAAGGTAGTACTTAGCACCTAATTTGCAGATTTTAAGCAGTTTAATCTCGGGGCCCATCTGTAAGGTGGTGCACTTATAACCATTTCTTTAAGACTGCTTGCAGTGAGTTACATTTGAGCTGTTAGACAAATAGAGCAGTCTCCGGTTTTATGATGACACTATCAGTGAGAACACAAGTACAGCTGATCTGCTGTCCTTAAGAACCCAGGCCTAGTAACTCAATCATCACAATCAGGGCCTCCAGATTTAGGTCCTGCTCTCTGGCCCCTCGTCCACTCTGTCTGGGGCAGGCATGAACAGATCTGCACCTTTCTGGTCTCCAGCAGCAAGAAACTCTCCCGGCTCAGTCCTTCACCCTCTAGCTCTCTGCACTGTCTCCAGACCTCCGATCTATTGCCCAGGAAAAACTCAATGTCCCCTACTCTTCTGTGTGCAGGGATCTCTGGGTGTTGAAATCCAAGCTCCACCCACAGTGCAGTGCAGCACTCCTCCACAGAAATACAGTACATGTCCCATGATCCTCCTCTGTGCAGTGTCATCCAGTCCTCTTTTTACAGGCTCACCGTTACTGCCAGGAGGAAGGGGAGGGGGGGCAAGCTGGGGATCACAAAAGCACAGCTCACAGCAGCAATAACATAAGTAATATTAGAACAATTTAGTATAGCATGCCATCTAAGTGGAAGTTATAATTTACCAAATTTTCCACCCTGTTTATTAGTAGAAAAATTATCAGATTAAATATACTTTTGCAATACATCTGTCCTAAGGCTTAGTTGTTGACACTGTTTAAATAACTTTGAAATACTCTACTTCTTATGTTTTATATACTCTTAAGGGAGGAAGTCCCAGTTTGCCAGATTCTGATAAAGCTATAGTTGATATTCTTGAACATGATCGTAAGGAAGCTCTGGAAGATCGCCATGAATTAGTAAACAGGATATTTAATCTTCAAGAAGAAATACGTCAAGCTGAAGATTTGAGGGACAAAGTAAGAGAAAACTGCTTTGGCATCGGAGAAATATATAGTTTATAGGCATATTATCAATGAAAAAACCACAAACTATAATGAAAATCCATGCTCGGATAAAGTTACTTTGTTTAGTAATGTCTATAGGCTTTATATATAAATGATGTATGTGTGTTTATTGATATTGATTTTTTTAATGGTCAGAAGGCTACTCATGGTATAGCTTTTCTGTTTTTTTCAGGACAGTTCCAGTTTTATTGACTTGCTGGAAAACAGTTCAAAGCAGAGCACCACACAAAAGGAGAAGTTCTGCTTTAAGCCCTTCTTCCCCCTTCCCCTGCCACATTTGGCATGTAATATTTTTTTGGGGGGGAGCGGGTACCTAGTTTTGACAGGTACCTGCTCCCACTTTGACTCGGATGTTCTCTTCTCCCCCTCCCTCCCTGCAGTCTTTTCGGACACATCACGGGTCCCAGAAGATTGTCGGACCATTCAGCAGGTGAAGCACGATCCGTACATGCGCAGTGTGCACCTGGCTGTGAAGCCCCAAGCTGTCACAGCTGGGTGCCCACAGTTGAAATGCCGGTAACGGGGAGAGGAGAGGAAGAGGAGCAACAGGACAGGCGAGCAGTGGCAGCTGGTGAAGTTTTAGGATGGGGGGTGCCAGGCCCCGCCCTTCCTTTTTGACCCCTCCTACTTCTAAAAGCCCCACCCCTTATAGAATCCACCCACTCCGTCCCCTGTATTCCACATATTGTGTCAGGAGTATACAGCTCAGCATCAGAGGACACAGTATACAGCTCAGCATCACAGGACACAGTATACATCCCCAGCATCACAGGACACAGTATACAGCTCAGCATCACAGGACACAGTATACGGCCCCAGCATCACTGGGCACAGTATACAGCTCAGCATCACAGGTGGGGGTAGATTGCAGCCAATATCACAGGTGGGGTATATAGCAGCCAGTATCACAGGTGGGGGTAAATTGCAGCCAATAACACAGGTGGGGGCAAATTGCGGCCAATATCACAGGTGGGGGTAAATTGCAGCCAATATCTCAGGTGGGGGCACTTTTGCAGCCAGTATCACAGATGGACGTTTTCACGGGGGTGGACTCTATAACCGACGTTA
>BLSH010052344.1:765122-792401 GCA_018402905.1 Glandirana rugosa | reverse complement strand
CCCCCCCCCCCCCCCCCCCGCTGGCCTGATTCACAGCCCCAGAGAGGGGCGGCCCACACAGCTCTTCTCTCTTACCTCCTGCTGCCATCGGCTTGGCTCCATCCAGCCCTGGCGATGCTTCCTCCCCGGCGGGACCCTCCTCTTCTCCTCTTCCCCTCCCTGCCACTGATTAGTAAAAATGAAAAAATGCTTCCTCTAGGTGTGCGGGGATCGCTCCACGGATCACTAAGCGGGGGGTAACAACGGGGGGGGGGTGATCTGCATGTCCGGCTGCTGAGATTGAGTGTCCTTCCCATTCTGCTGCCTCGGCTCGGACAATACAGCGCTGGTCCCGCCCCCTCCCCAAGTTACAGCCACAACTTCGGCTTCTCTCCCCACTGCCTGGCCTTGGAGCTCACAGGCAGATGCAGTAATACATGCTGTAGACCGGAGCGCAGCCCCGCAAGCATTGTGTCAGCAGAGTCGGCTCTTCAATTAGACGGTCGCAAGGCCCCTGTGAGGGCGAGGCCTTAGGCGACCGCCTAATTTGCCTAATTAGAGAGCCGCCTCTGCTGCCACTGGTTCCTTCCCTCCACCCCACATAGAATAAATTTGTCAGCCTGACTCGGTGAAGCATATTGCACTTCACTTCATGTACTTGCATGCACATCAACCACCTGCTAAGGTCTGTAGCCAGCTTTAGAATAAAGCTGGTCATGCACAGCTTGAATTTTGGCAATATCCAGCTAAACCAGCTGAAGTTCGAACTGTAGGTGGCCCTATAAAAGACACTCGGCTCAGCAAAAGTCCACTTTTGAAAATTGAGGAAGCTGGGTGAAAATTATCAGCTGAACCAATCAGATACAGTCAGATATTCAAGCTGCCATAGATGCGGTGGCTGCTTGGATACAATAGCTGACAGTGCAGATTCATCCATCTATGCTTTTTAGTGTGGATGAAGAAATCCACCCATGTATGCATAGCATAAGTCTACACCCTATTTATATAAACTAGTAAGGTCACTTTCACACTGCAGCGCGGGCCGCGCTAAACGAGTGGCGCTTTACCGGTGCTGCAGCGCCGCTTTTGAGGCAGGAGTGGGGCGCTTCTAACCCCCCAGAGGGGATTAAAAAGGGGTTAAATGCGCCCATGTAGCGTAGCTGCCAAATCGCTTTGCAGGCGCTTCAGCAGCGGTGTCCATTCATTTCAATGGGCAGGGAGGTTTAGGAGCGGAATATACACTGGTCCCGCACCACCCCAAAGATGCTGCTTGCTGGACATTTGTGAACGTCCTGCATGCGCACCACCCCAGTGTGAAGAGTCACACTGAAATGAATGGGCAAGAGACTTGAGGTCGTTTTTCAGGCGTTAAGTAGAAGCTATTTCTAGCGCTAAAACGCCTGAAAACCGCCTCAGTGTGAAAGTGGCCTGAGTAAGAATAAAACTGTCTGTAGCTGATAGTATATCCGTAATCCCTGTAACAAATATATGGGAGATAACCCTCCAATGATTGGAATGAGCCCGAGCACCTGCTACAATACTGCCGAACGCTGAAAGCAGCACAAGTGCAGTATGTTTGATCTTTTACTCTTCTCCATAGCAGTGGGAATGAACAGCACCCACTCAAAGGTAGATTTTACAAAGCATTGGAAATGCCACAGGCTATTCCTATCATCCACTAGAATAATAGATGCAAGCCGCAAAATTGCAAGTGATGCTTAAAATCAGAAGGATCTCTTTTGTTAAGCCATGTATGGCCAGCTTAACTATAGCCACAGATATCCAGTTTATGCAGGAGTAGTTTGCTCTTATACTTTCTTTCTATAATATTCCATTAAAACCATTTAAATAAAAAAGAAAGGAATTAGAGTGGAATATGATAACGAAATATAGAAACAGGAAGAGTGGATAGTACAGAAACATCAAACACAGAACATAATATGAACGGCACAAAATACCACATATACCTTGTGTGTAAACTATTTACTTTTATCAATTAAGCACCCTTTCCTTATCCAATCTCTACAGAAATTGCTGAAAAATATGAACAATTCATTTTACAAAATATTCACTGGTACATAAGCGATGAACAAAAGCTCCTGCCTGTCCACTCAGACCCAATTATTCACCTGCTGGGTGCATTATTTGCTTTTCACTCAACACAGAGAAGGTGAAACCAGCCTGTCAATTACAGCAGACCCATCAAAAACACCTCTGCCCTCCTATGACAGTCACATGTCAAGCAGCAAGCACTTGTCAGCATCCAGGGGAAGTGCTTATAGACTAACATGGAAGCTTAGCTCTTGACTTTTGACAAAAAGTAGAAAATAAGCATATAAGTGCTGGGAAAGCAATGGTAAATTTGGGAGTTCTACAGACACTGGATAAAGCTGATGTAAACTGTAAGAAAGTCCAAAGAGACCGCACTCAAAAGTCTAAAAATATATATAGAAAACTGGGTTTAGATAAAAAAAGAAGCCCTTATACATGTTCAAAAGATTATTCAAAGCAACCCGTGATTATGTATAAATACAGGCTGTATTGGATTTCCAATACACATAGTGAACGTCAACAAATGCTGAATTATGGCCCAAGACGACGTCTGTTACGATGAAACGCTGCATTGGGTAGGGCGTGCTGACATCACCACTTGTTTTCCATGTGTCCGCACTGAACAGATCTTCCTACAGCGTGCCGGCTCATGATTTCTTATGCCTATTTGAACTGCTTTGATGTAAGTGCAATACCTTTTCATATATTAACCACTTCAGCCCCGGAAGGATTTCCCCCTTTAGGACCAGAGCCCTTTTTGCGCTGCATCCCTTTAACTGACAATTGCGTGGTCGTGCGACGTTGTACCCAAACGAAATTTGCGTCCTTTTTTTCCCACAAATAGAGCTTTATTTTGGTGGTATTTGATCACCTCTGCGTCATTTCTGATCGCCGCTATAAACAAAAGAAGAGCAACAATTTTGCAAAAAAACCCAAATTTCTTACTTTTTGCTAAAGTACAAATCCAAAAAAAAAATATAAAAAAACATTTTTTTCATCGGTTTTGGCCGATTTATATTCTTCCTCATATTTGTGATAAAAAAAATCGCAATCGGCGTTTATTGATTGGTTTGCGCAAAAGTGGTCGCATTTACGGATGATGAGAATTCATTTCTGAGGTTTTTATTTTTTTTTATTTTTTACTAGTAATGGCGGCGATCTGCGATTTTTAGCGGTACTGGGATATTTCAGCGGACATGTCGGACCATTTTGACACTTTTTTGGGACCATTGGCATTTATACAGCGATCAGTGCTATAAAAATGCACTGATTACTGTGTAAATGCCATTGGCAGTGAAGGGGTTAACCTGTAGGGGGCGCTCTAAGGGTTAACAGTGTTCCCTGGGCGTGTTCTAACTGTGGGGGGACTGCCCTAGCTGGGGAAGGGAAGCGATCACAGCTTCCGTGTAGAGGAAGGGTGTGATCACAGCCCTTCCCCCCTCACAGAACGGAGGTCCGTGTTTACTTACACGGACCTCCGTTCTTTCACTCCGGGGGGGGCATCGCGGGTGGCCGGTGGAGATCGAATCCGCCGCACCCGCTCCCTGGCCCTCCCCGGACACAGTGAGCGTGCAGGCGCGCCTCCGGCGGCACGCGCGCGATCTCGCATCCGCCGTCATATGACGCCGATTCGCGCAGGAGCGCCACACTGTCGCCGTCAATTGCCGACCAGCGGTCGGCAAGCAGTTAAAGTACTATACAGTATAACACTATTGTGAGCCTTTTTATCTATATGTACACCATTGGTGAGATCATTGGATCCTAGAGGATTGCGGGTGACACATGTTCCTCTTTTGGATGAACTGAGACCAGGACCTGGAGGCTACTGCCCCTTTTGGGACCCTGACTGGGTTTTAAGTCGCAAGCACATTCTTAAGGCCCGTACACACGGTCCGATTATCGGCCAACAACGGTGGTCCAACAGCCCTTCCCCCCTCACAGAACGGAGGTCCGTGTTTACTTACACGGACCTCCGTTCTTTCACTCCGGGGGGGGCATCGCGGGTGGCCGGTGGAGATCGAATCCGCCGCACCCGCTCCCTGGCCCTCCCCGGACACAGTGAGCGTGCGGGCGCGCCTCCGGCGGCACGCGCGCGCTCACTGGGCGTGATCTCACATCCGCCGTCATATGACGCCGATTCGCGCAGGAGCGCCACACTGTCGCCGTCAATTGCCGACCAGCGGTTGGCAAGCAGTTAAAGTACTATACAGTATAACACTATTGTGAGCCTTTTTATCTATATGTACACCATTGGTGAGATCATTGGATCCTAGAGGATTGCGGGTGACCCATGTTCCTCTTTTGGATGAACTGAGACCAGGACCTGGAGGCTACTGCCCCTTTTGGGACCCTGACTGGGTTTTAAGTCGCAAGCACATTCTTAAGGCCCGTACACACGGTCCGATTATCGGCCAACAACGGTGGTCCAACAGCCCATCATCCGACCGCTAGTAAGATTCAACAGCCGATTTCCAATTGTCATCCAACAGAAGTTGGCTGATAAGACTAGAAAACTTTTGTTGGCCAACAAGGCGTTGGCCAATTGTTGGCTCGTGTGTACAGAGGACTTAGTGAATTTGTAAAGGAGGAGGGATTTTTATGGTGCCACAAGTATCAAAAAAAGACCAAAAGGTAAAAATATAAAGAATTTTAATGTTCATAGTACATTAAAAAGGTTTTTGAAGAGTGTCAGAAATTCTCTTCACCAATAATTGTTTCTACTTCATATAGAACAATCTTCTTTACCACATACAGAGAAGGCACAAAATGGGGAAGAACTTGATAAGATGCCCCTTGCTCTACATGTTTCGCTATATGCTTCCTCAGGAACAATGAGGCATTAAATGAATACAGAAAACAGACAATTAATAAATGATGCATACATATACATTACAATCAAAAAATGAATGAAAACTTGTAACAGAATAATAATACTATATGCAGCCATGTTTGTACAACCTGGGAAGCAAGTCCCATTGAAAATATCACTACTTACCTATATAAGGTGGAGGAAAGTTTAAACTTAATAGCCAGGGGAAAACAGGGGTGTCTGAAGATGGGAAGATGGCCACCAAGGATCCCAGATGGAGGCTGCACTGTGAACCTCTGATCATAGAAGAACAAAGGTACAGTATATCATCCTAATTGTCCCTCAAATGGTATTGAATATATTTCTCGAAAAAGAGAAAATGAAGGAAATAATAAATGGAAAAAGAGACAATAATGATGCATGCTAAAAAACGGAGAAGAGGAATTAATGGAAATTAGGCAAGAGGGAGGGAAAGAAAACACATATAAGCTTTGGTTGACATATAAGTGCATCAATAAAATGGACCTAATTTGCCAGGTCTCATATGCAAATACAAAAACTGATATAATTGTCAATAATTGTCAAATCCCAATGAACGCTCCAGTAAAAGCAGAAAATGTGGGTCAATACAACAATACAATGTATACCTCCATTACCCCGAGAGCCCTGGCAAATAAAAAAGAAAATCAAGATGATGATAATAAACGGCAAGGGAAACGAGATTAACTAGTAAGTCAATGCATCCAAATAATAAAACATCAAAGCATTTAATGTTGCTCCTACCTCTTGCCAAATCCAAACTGTCTCCCGAGTTATCCCAGACAAATGGGTGCCATATGCAGGCACCCTTTAATAAGGACAACTCCAATCAGCTGGCATTTGACCCAGCTGGCTGATTGCAGGCGTTTAGGTGCCGTCGCACATGCGCGAGCACGGTGCGCGCACCGAAGTCGCGCGTAACCAACGTCGGCGTCATGTCAGTCGCGCGCACCAGTAAATCACCCGCCCCCATCTTGCAAAATCCTCAGATATAGGATTTCCTTCCTCTGTTAAGGGCAAGCGGTTAAACAGGGAAGAGGATGGAAAGGTGTCAACGTCACAGCCACTAATGTGGAAATCCATGAGACCCATCCTAATCTTCGCGACCACCCAATAATAGGGTAGGCCGCGGGGGCGCCATATGTTGGGTCAAGAAGAAACAGACCATCCTTTTCCCTGTTTAACCGCTTGCCCATAACAGAGGAAGGAAATCCTCTATCTGAGGATTTTGCAAGATGGCAGTGGGTGATTCACTGGCGCGTGCGGCTGACGTGACGCCGTTGTCGGTTACGCGTGACGTCGGTGCTTGCACTGTGCTCACGCATGTGCGACGGCACCTAAACATCCGCAATCAGCCGGCTGGGTCAAATGCCGGCTGATTGGAGTTGTCCTCATAAAAGGGTGCCTGTGAGCATGTCTGCTCACGGTACCCATTTGTCTGGGATAATGCAGGAGACCGTTTGGATTTGGCAAGAGGTAGGAGCAACACTAAATGCTTTGATGTTTTATTATTTGGATGCATTGACTTACTATAGTGTGGAACGAGCGCTGTCTCGGTCCCATGCTTGGTATCATCAAAAAATGTTTAAGTTAATCTCGCTTCCCTTGCCGTTTATTATCATCGTCTTGATTTTCATTGTTATTCACCAGGGCTCTCGGGTAATGGAGATATACACTGTGTGTACCCCATCCAAGAACTCCCCGGTTGAATTGTTGTATTGACCCACACTTTCTGCTTTTACTGGAGCATTCATTGGGAATTTTATCCACTTTATATAGGGTAAGTTTGTACCTCCAATAACTATGACAATTTTGACAATTATGTCAGTTTTTGTATTTGCGTATGAGAGCTGGCAAATTAGGTGCATTTTATTGATGCACTTATATGTCAACCAAAGCTTTTATGTGTTTTCTTTCCCTCCCTCTTGCCTAATTTCCATTAATTCCTCTTCTCCATTTCTGAGCATGCGTTTATTAATTGTCTGTTTTCTGTATTCAATGAGAACTTATAAATGCCTTATTGTTCCTGGGGAAGCATATAGCGAAACATGTAGAACCAAGGGGCATCTTATCAAGTTCTTCCCCATTTTGTGCATTCTCTGTATGTGGTAAAGAAGATTGTTCTATATGAAGTATAAACAATTGTTGGTGAAGAGAATTTCTGGCACTCTTCAAAAACCTTTTTAATGTACTATGAGCAATAAAATTCTTTATATTTTTACCTTTTGGTCTTTTTTGATATTTGTGGCACCATAAAAATTCCCCCTCCTTTACAAATTTTCTATGTCTTCAAACATGGGTTGAGGTGTCTTTTGGCCCATTGATGTAGTGTAGTTGAATCGTGTGTACAGAAGTTGGCCCAACAAAAAGTTGGAAGTGAAAACACACATGCTCAGAATACAGGAAGTGTTCAGTCATGTAAACCTGTGTTCCTAATTCACAAATCACATTCACCTGAACTTCCTCTTTATACGCTCGTAACACATCACTGCATTTGGCTTTGTTGGCCGATTACTTGACTACCGCCAGTACGCTAGACAAAGCCGCCAACAGCCAATTTGGACAAAATTTGGATGTTCGGTTGTCCAACAATTGGCACGTGTGTACGAGGCTTTAGCTTGTGTCACATACCTGGCGGTGGAGTCTGTCTTGTGCAGGGAACAACCGCTCTTGCGCACCCGATTCAAGGACCCCTGGTAGTGGAGACAGAGGCCCAAGAGTGCGGGATGGCACGAGGGCTGGAGGGTCACCGATGATGTAGTGAGGCTCCAGGAGACGTGCAGGTAGAAGGATGGTCGTTCAGGCTGGGTCGGCAACAGGCAGGCAGGAAGGTACAAAGGATCAGGCAAAAGAGTAGTCAGAGTCCAAGCAAGGTTAGTTAACGGGCGGGCAGCAGAGGTACAAGGGAGCAGACAATCGGATGGTCGTGGATAGCCGGGGTTGGTGCAGGTAGCAGAACAGCAGGTCAGGACAAGCCGGGTCAACAGGAGGCAGAATAACACAGGAACAGGTATCAGGAGCTGAGGCTTACAGGTCGGGAACGTTGTAGAACGAGCAGCACCCATCGCTGGATTCTCCAGGTTTAAATAGGCCCGTTTGGCGCCGTTTCCAGCGCGTGCGCGCGGGCGCGCACAGGCGCGCGCGAACGCGCACAAATGTGCGCACCACCGCGGAAACACAGGATTTGGCAGGGAACGTTCCTTTTCCTAACATTGCCCCCCCAAGGGGCAGCCTCTGGATGCCTTACCGGGTATCGCCACCCTGGCGATTTCTCTTGAAGGCCTGGATCAGTCCGGGGGCGTGGATGTTTTCTTCAGGTTCCCAGGAGTTCTCCTCTGGGCCGAACCCTTTCCACTTAATCAAATACTGGGTCCCCCCAGCTCTCCGGCGACAATTCAAGATGGCTTCCACCTCGAACTCCTCCTCTCCGTTAACCAGGATGGGGTCTGGAGGACCCACCTTTCGACCCGAGAAAGAGTCCAGAACCATGGGTTTCAAGAGATACATGGAAAACTGGGTGGATCCGCAGGGAAGAAGGGAGATCCAACTCAAATGCCACCCGGTTTATCTTCCTCTTAACTGGGAACGGTCCCAGAAATCTTGGTCCCAACTTTTTTGAAGGGCAGGCCAGCTTTAGATTCCTGGTGGATAGCCAGACACGATTGCCCGGTTGGAGCTCCAGCTCCCCCCGCCTCCTCTTATCGTAAGCCTCTTTGTTGGATTCCCGAGATTTCGATAGAGTCTCCTGTAGAGTCTTGCAGTTGGATTGGAGGAAGCTGGTGATATCTTGCGCTGCCGGGATGGAACTTTCCGGATTCAGGTCGGGCAGGAATGTAGGGTGGAATCCATAGTTGGCCCAGAATGGGGACTGCTGGGTGGCCGAGTGAATGGTGTTGTTGTAGGCAAATTTGGCCACCGGCAGCAGTGCAACCCAATCGTTCTGTGAAAACGAAGTAAAGCAGCGCAAGTATTGTTCCAGGGTCTGATTCGTCCTTTCTGTCTGGCCGTTAGTCTGCGGATGATAGGCGGACAAAAATGCGAGCTCAATTTCTAAGCCGGAACATAAGGCTCTCCAAAACCTGGACGTGAATTGGACCCCCCGGTCGGACACGATATTACTGGGCACTCCGTGAAGTCACACGACTTCCCTTATAAAGGTATTGGCCGTTTCGGCCGCAGAGGGGGTTCCCTTCATGGGGATGAAGTGTGCCATCTTCGTCATTCGGTCCACTATGACGAAGATGGTCGTAAAGCCTTAAGACGGGGGGAGTTCCACAATGAAGTCCATCGCCAGTTGCGACCACGGGCACTCAGGTATGGGGAGAGGGTTTAGGAGACCCCAGGCTTTGGCCTTGTCCGTCTTATTCCGGGCACAGACAGGACAGGCCCCGACATATTTCCTGCAATCCTCAGTAATGTTGGGCCACCAGAACGACCGAGAGATGAGCTCTGCGGTCTTTCGAGCCCCAAAGTGACCGGCCAGTTTATGGTCATGGCACCGACCCAAGATCTTAAGGCGTAGATTGGTTGGAATAAACATCTTCTGCCCTAGCCACCATAGTCCATTCCTGACAGTCAATCGGGGGTCTCTGTCGGCAGTGGAACCGGCCAAAACCCGACGGAGCTGAGAGAGAAAGTCCTCACCGGACAGAAGGAAATTCCGTGCCGGCAGTATGGTGTCAGGTGGAACAGTACTTCCTGGCTCCGAGAACATCCGGGACAGGGCATCGGGCTTGCCATTCTTCGACCCTGGGCGGTATGTCAAGTGGAAGTGGAACCTGGAGAAGAACAGTGCCCAACGGGCTTGCCGAGGTCTTAGCCTCTTCGCTGTTCGGAGGTACTCCAGGTTCTTATGGTCCGTGAAGATGAGGACAGGATGAGAAGCCCCTTCCAGCAAATACCGCCATTCCTTCAGAGCTGATTTGATGGCTAGTAGCTCTCTGTCTCCCACGTCATAATTCCGCTCTGGTGCGCTCAGTTTTCTGGAGAAGAAGGCTACCGGGTGGAGCAGGGCTTTGATACCCTGACGCTGGGACAGGATGGCTCCCACTGCCGTTTCCGATGCGTCCACCTCAAGGACGTATGGCAAGGCTGGATCTGGGTGTTTCAGGATGGGGGCCGAAGTGAAGAGAGACTTGAGTCTCTGGAAGGCGTCCTGAGCCTCGGGGGACCACCGGAATCAGGTGTTCTGTTTGGTCAAGCGAGTGATCGGTTCCACAATGGCAGAAAATCCCTTTCCTATAAAAGTTCGCAAAGCCCACAAACCTCTGCACCCCTTTTCGGTCTGTGGGTGCGGGCCATTCCAAGATAGTGGAGACCTTTTGGGGATCCATATGAAGGCCTGTCGTGGAGATAATTAATCCCAGGAAATGCATGCTCGGCTGTTCGAAGGAGCATTTTTCCACTTTGGCGTACAAGCCATGCTGCCGGAGTCGCCCCAGAACCTTGGTGACGTGCCTGCGGTGTTCTTCCAGAGAAGCAGAGAAGACCAGGATGTCGTCCAGATATATTATTACAAAGAGGTCTAGAAAGTCTCGGAACACGTCATTGACGAAATGCTGGAATGTCGCTGGGGCATTACAAAGGCCGAAGGGCATCACCAAATACTCGTAATGCCCAAAACAAGTGCGGAAAGCGGTCTTCCACTCGTCTCCCTCTCTAATACGGATGAGGTTGTATACCCCCCGTAGGTCGAGTTTTGTGAAGATGGTTGCCGATCCCAACCGCTGGAAAAGTTCCGGAACCAAGGGTAGCGGGTACCGGTTTTTAATAGTTACCCGGTTGAGCTCCCTGTAGTCTACGCACGGCCGGATCGAGTGATCTTTCTTCTCAACGAAGAAGATACCGGCCCCAGCCGGCAACGTGGATGGTCTGATAAACCCCTTCTCAATGTTCTCATCCAGGTATGACTTCAGAGCCGCTAGCTCAGGCTCAGAGAGAGAGTAAATCCTCCCAAAAGGCACCTCAGCCCCGGGCAGCAGGTTGATAGGACAATCATAAGGCCTATGCGGCGGGAGCTTGTCAGCCCCCTTCTTGCTAAAGACATCCAGGAATGAGTGGTAAGCCTGCGGGAGGAGAGTCCGAATGTCAAGTTCAGCATCAGCTTCCAGGCTGAGAAGAGAAGGGACAGTTCCATCTCTGGGACCCAGGCAATTATGCTGGCAGTAACGTGACTGGAAGTGGACGACTCCAGTGGTCCAGTCAATGCTGGGGTTGTGTGCCTGGAACCAAGGTAGTCCCAGGATGATGGGGCAGAGAGGAGATGCGATGGCATCCAGCCGCAGACGTTCCTGGTGACCATCCACTGTGCAGGAGAGAAGAGGGACAGTCTCATGCGTGACAGTCCCGGATTTGATGGGCGACCCGTCGGCCAAGTGGATCACCAGTTGATGTGCCTTGGGTTGCAGGGGAACGTGGAGTTGTGTAGCAAAATCCAAGTCGATAAAACAACTACACGCCCCGGAGTCAAGGATTGCTGGCACCGTGATAGTCCCTCCGGGAAGCTGTAAAGACAGGCAAAGGGTGAGATGAGCAAGAGCCTTGGTCAGGTCATTGGAGACAGTGGTCAAGCACTTACCGCGCTTTGCGGGGCAGGTCCTGACCATGTGGCCGGGTTCTCCGCAGTAAAGGCAAAGGTTCAGCTGGAACCGGCGCTGTCTTTCCTCAGGGCTGAGGGAAGGCCGAAGCAATCCAATCTGCATAGGTTCCGGGACATCCTGCGGAGAGGAGGAGGAGGATGTGGGGTGAAAGGAAGGCGGTGTCGGGTAGCTGGGAACCCGAGGAAGCATCCAGGTAGGGCGTGATTGCCCGGAAGACCTTTCGGCGCGGCGCTCTCTGCGCCGATCGATGGAGATGGCCAGGGTGATCAGCTCCTCCAACGTCTTAGGGATCCCCACTCGCGCCAGCTCATCCTTTAGAGGTTCCGAAAGTCCCATACGGAACTGAAACAGGAGAGCCGCGCTGCCCCAGGCTGTGTCCGAACTCCAGCGCCGAAATTCGGCGGCATAGTCCTTCACTGGGCGGCGGCCCTGCTGGAGGTTGTGCAGAGTAGCTTCTGCGGTGGCAGCCAAGTGGGGGTCTTCGTACAGCTGCGCCATGGCCTGGAAGAAGGCTGCAGCGGTAGCAACTTCAGGGGCATTTTGCTACCATAGTCGGAGGGCCCATGCCTGGGGCTCACCCTGCAACAGAGAAATGATAAATCCGACCTTCATGTTCTCCAGGGAGAACGTGCATTGCTGCAGTCCCATGTATAGATCGCACGCACTCCGAAAGACCCGGAACTTGCGTCGGTCCCCGGAGAACTTATCCGGCAGCGGGACCTTGGGTTCCGACGGCAGGGCCACAATGGTACAGGCCGCATGGGCACCGGAGGTCGGGGCGGCAGAAAGTTCCTGTACCCGTTCTTCCAACAGGGTGTATCCTTCTTGTAAATTCTTGACGGCTTGGGTCAGGCCGGCAAGATGTGCACATAAGTCATCCATGGCGGAGCGGGTTCCCTGCGCAGACTCAGTCATGGCTGCTCATTTCTGTCACGTACCTGGCGATGGAGTCTGTCTTGTGCAGAGAACAACCACTCTTGCGCACCCGATTCAAGGACCCCTGGTAGTGGAGACAGAGGCCCAAGAGTGCGGGATGGCACGAGGGCTGGAGGGTCACCGATGACGTAGTGAGGCTCCAGGAGACGTGCAGGTAGAAGGATGGTCGTTCAGGCTGGGTCGGCAACAGGCAGGCAGGAAGGTACAAAGGATCAGGCAAAAGAGTAGTCAGAGTCCAAGCAAGGTTCGTTAACGGGCGGGCAGCAGAGGTACAAGGGAGCAGACAATCGGATGGTCGTGGATAGCCGGGGTCGGTGCAGGTAGCAGAACAGCAGGTCAGGACAAGCTGGGTCAACAGGAGGCAGAACAACACAGGAACAGGTATCAGGAGCTGAGGCTTACAGGTCGGGAACGCTGTAGAACGAGCAGCACCCATCGCTGGATTCTCCAGGTTTAAATAGGCCCGTTTGGCGCCGTTTCCGGCGCACCACCGCGGAAACACAGGATTTGGCAGGGAACGTTCCTTTTCCTAACAGCTTGCCTCTGGTAAGCGACCATTTCATCTGGTGGAGGCACTTTTTCTATGGGTGGAGCACTGGGGGAATTCAGCATTTGTTGACAGTCACTATGTGGACTGGACATCCAATACAGCCTTTATTTATACATAATTATGGGTTGTTTTGAGTAATCTTTTTAACATTTATAAGGACTTCTTTTTTTATCTAAACCCAGTTTCCTATATATATTTTTAGACTTTTGAGCGAGGTCTCTTTGGACTTGCTTACTATGTATGATATGTGTATTGCATATATCTGACCGCTGCTTCCTCAGGTTATGCACATTACTGCTGTTTAACTCTTTCTATATATGATGTAAATTGTAGTCCTTCAGATTTTGAAGATTTCTAATAGGACCTGCAGTCAGGGGTGGACTAGACCGGTGGAGGAGCAGAAAACTTGACTATTTTGTTGAGCTGCCCACCTCTATATGTAGGTGCACTTTTATAACCATCCTCTGCCCAAGCCTTGGCCTGCTTAGTAGATTTAGTCAAAATTCAAGCTTCCTACCAGATTGGGTCTCTGCTAGGGAGTAAGGGCAATTCTTACTTTCCCTTGTGTCTCCAAGTCATATGATGTATCATGTGACTCCATGACATGAAGTGACAAAGAAAAAGAGATGATTTTTCCAACACTTATGCAAGTTCCTAATCTATTAGGAGGTTTGCTCCTAACTCTGAAAAAAATAAATGGCACAAGAACTTGGGAGCACTTAAAAAGAAATCGGCTTATATACTGTTTCTAATTCCTCAAGCAAGTGGCGCTATAGCTAGGGTAGCATCCATTTCAGCTGACATACAATTGTGCTCATAAGTTTACATAGCCTGGCAGAATGTATGATTTCTTTTTTAGAGAATATGAATGATAACACAAAAACATTTCTTCCACTCATGGTTAGTGTTTGGCTGAAGCCATTTATTATCAATCAACTGTGTTTACTCTTTTTAAATCATAATGACAACAGAAACTACCCAAATGAACCCACCCAAAAATGTATATACCCTGGTGATTTTGGCCTGATAACACACACACAAGTTGACACAAAGGGGTTTGTATTGCTATTAAAGGTAATCATCCTCACCTGCGATCTGTTTGCTTGTAAATAATGTGTGTGTAAAAGGTCAATGAGTTTCTAGACTCCTGACAGACCCTTGCATCTTTCATCCAGGGCTGCACTGACATTCCTGGATTCTGAGTCATGGAGAAAGCAAAAGAATTGTCAAAGGATCTGCGGGAAAAGGTAGTTGAACTGTATAAAACAGGAAAGGGTTATAAAAAGATATCCAAGGAATTGAGAATGCCAATCAGCAGTGCTCAAACTCTAATCAAGAAGTAGAAAATGAGGGGTTCTGTTGAAACCAAACCATGGTCAGGTAGACCAACTAAAATTTCAGCCACAACTGCCAGGAAAATAGTTTGGGATGAAAAGAAAAACCCACAAATAACTTCAGGTGAAATACAGGACTCTCTAAAAACTTGTTTCAAGATGCACAATAGGGAGGCACTTGAAGAAAGATGGGCTGCATGGTCGAGTCGCCAGAAGAAAGCCATTACTACACAAATGCCACAAAGTATCCCGCTTACAATACGCCAAACAGCACAGAGACAAACCTCAAACCTTCTGGCACAAAGTCATTTTGAGGGATGGGACCAAAATTTAGCTTTTTGGCCACAACCATAAACGATACATTTGGAGAGGAGTAAACAAGGCCTGTGAAACACGGAGGTGGATTGCTGATGTTTTGGGGATATGTGAGCTACAAAGGCATAGGAAATTTGGTCAAAATTGATGGCAAGATGAATGCAGTATGTTATCAAAAAATACTGGAGGAACATTTGCATTCGTCAGCCGGAAAGGTGCGCATGGGACGTACTTAGACATTCCAACATGACAATGATCCAAAACACAAGGCCAAGTCGACCTGTCATTGGTTACAGCACAATAAAGTGAAAGGGTCTGGAGTGGCCATCTCAGTCTCCTGACCTCAATATCACTGAGCCACTCAGGGGAGATCTCAAATGTGTAGTTCATGCAAGACAGCCCAAGAATTTCCAGGAACTGGAGGCTTTTTGCCAAGAGGAATGGGCAGCTTTACCATCTGAGAAGATAAAGAGCCTCATCCACAAATACCACAAAAGACTTCAAGCTGTCATTGATGTTAAAGGGGACAATACACGGTATTAAGAACTGGGGTATGTAAACTTTTGATCAGGGTCATTTGGGTAGTTTCTGTTGTCGTTATGATTTAAAAAGAGTAAACACAGTTGATTTATAATAAATGGCTTCAGCCAAACACTAAGCATGAGTGAAAGAAAAGTTTTTGTGTTAGCATTCATATTCTCTGGAAAATGGCCAAGAAATCATCAATTCCGCCAGGGTATGTAAACTTATGAGCACAACTGTACCTGCATGTCTACTGATTGTTTTTACTAAAAAGAAAATATTCTCTGCTTGTGCCTGTATTACAGATTACAGTGGGGGCATCAATTTCCCAGTGCAATCTGCATGACTTGGCTTCCAGTTTGACAGCCAGGTCGTTGGAAGCGCTGACAGAATGAGAGTCTCATGCTCCCACTGTGCCACACTCTCCTGCCTTTGCCAACCCCTGGTCATATCTCTTTCTAAAAAAAAAAAAAAGTTTATCATCAGGTTTTTGTTCTATAAATCTCATTTTCTAGCACTTTTTTTCAAATTGACTACATTAAATAGACCTTTTACAGTAAAGCTGGATATACAGTCAGGTCCATAAATATTGGGACATCAACACAATTCTAATCTTTTTGGCACTATACACCACCACAATGGATTTGAAATGAAACGAACAAGATGTGCTTTAACTGCAGACTTTCAGCTTTAATTTGAGGGTATTTACATCCAAATCAGGTGAACAGTGTAGGAATTACAACAGTTTGTATATGTGCCTCCCACTTTTTAAGGGACTAAAAGTAATGGGACAATTGGCTGCTCGGCTGTTCCATGGCCAGGTGTGTGTTTGTCCCTCATTATCCCATTTACAAGGAGCAGATAAAAGGTCCAGAGTTCATTTCAAGTGTGCTATTTGCATTTGGAATCTGTTGCTGTCAACTCTCAATATGAGATCCAAAGAGCTGTCATTATCAGTGAAGCAAGCCATCATTAGGCTGAAAAAACAAAACAAACCCATCAGAGAGATAGCAAAAACATTAGGTGTGGCCAAATCAACTGTTTGGAACATCCTTAAAAGGAAAGAACGCACCGGTGAGCTCATCAACACCAAAAGACCTAAAAGACCATGGAAAACAACTGTGGTGGATGACCGAAGAATTCTTTCCCTGGTGAAGAAAACACCCTTCACAACAGTTGGCCAGATCAAGAACACTCTCCAGGAGGTAGGTGTATGTGTGTCAAAGTCAACAATCAAGAGAAGACTTCACCAGAGTGAACACAGAGGGTTCACCACAAGATGTAAACCATTGGTGAGCCTCAAAAACAGGAAGGCCAGATTAGAGTTTGCCAAACAACATCTAAAAAAGCCTTCACAGTTCTGGAACAACATCCTATGGACAGATGAGACCAAGATCAACTTGTACCAGAGTGATGGGAAGAGAAGAGTATGGACAAGGAAAGGAACCGCTCATAATCTAAAGCATACCACCTCATCAGTGAAGCATGGTGGTGGTAGTGTCATGGTGTGGGCATGTATGGCTGCCAATGGAACTGGTTCTCTTGTATTTATTGATGATGTGACTGCTGACAAAAGCAGCAGGATGGATTCTGAAATGTTTTGGGCAATATTATCTGCTCATATTCAGCCAACTGCTTCAGAACTCATTGGACGGCGCTTCACAGTGCAGATGGACAATGACCCGAAGCATATTGCAAAAGCAACCAAAGAGTTTTTTAAGGGAAAGAAGTGGAATGTTATGCAATGACCAAGTCAATCACCTGACCTGAATCCGATTGAGCATGCATTTCACTTGCTGAAGGAAAAACTGAAGGGAAAATGCCCCAAGAACAAGCAGGAACTGAAGACAGTTGCAGTAGAGGCCTGGCAGAGCATAACTAGGGATGAAACCCAGTGTCTGGTGATGTCTATGCATTCCAGACTTCAGGCTGTGATTGACTGCAAAGGATATGCAACCAAGTATTAAAAAGTGAAAGTTTGATTTATGATTGTTAATCTGTCCCATTACTTTTGGTCCCTTAAATAGTGGGAGGCACATATACAAACTGTTGTAATTCCTACACCGTTCACCTGATTTGGATGTAAATACCCTCAAATTAAAGCTGAAAGTCTGCAGTTAAAGCACATCTTGTTAATTTCATTTCAAATCCATTGTGGTGGTGTATAGAGCCAAAAACATTAGATTTGTGTCAATGTCCCAATATTTACGGACCTGACTGTACACTATACAACTTTCTTTAGATTTTTTCTTTTAGATTTAACAAAACCATATAATATGAGGTCAGACCTAAACACTTTCAGTTTGTATGCAATCATGCAGGCCCTTGCACTACATGGTGGAAGGTAAATCTAAAGGAAATCTAACAACAAAAGTTGTATAGTGTATATCCAGCTTAAACGTGTACAATAGCAAACCTACAATCACAGATGACCCTGAAGCTGGGATGTTGTTCTTATAATGTTCTGTTTGCCATTATCTGTGTTAACTGTGCCAAAATCAGTTGCTTGTTAACATTTTTTTTACAGTACCTGGAAGAGAAAGAGGACTTGGAGCTCAAGTGTTCTACACTTTCTAAAGATTGTGAGATGTATAAGCACCGCATGAATACGGTAATGGTGCAGTTAGAGGAAGTAGAGAAAGAGCGAGATCAGGTATTTTGTCAGTGTTCTTAAAATTCCTAATGCAAATACGATATTCAGTGTTATGTTGTTTCTTAAATACCTATGGATATGACCATCAATGTCATCGACAGATAGTGGATTGACAGTGACACTGGCATTGTCTTTTTACCATTAATTTCAATATATTCCTAGTGTATCAGGCATGGGAAAGTGATTAGAGTACTATATTTATGCAGTCATGTACATACATGAACCCTTAGTCTAAACATACTGTATAAGGCCCCTTTCACACGAGCGGAGCCCGTTTTGACAGGCTCCGCTGCTCAGCGGGGATCTGTCCGTTTATCCCCGCTGAGCCGGCGGATGACAGGACAGTCTCTGCACTTCGTGCAGAGACTGACCTGTCAGAGTTCCATTCTCCTCTATGGAGGATCGGATGAACATGGACCATCTGTCCGTGTTCATCCGATCTGCCAGGCGGATGGAAAATAGGGTTTCCATCCGTCTGTATTTGGTGGAGCGGATTGGATGTCAGCGGACATGTCACTGCTGACATCCGTTGCTCCATAGACAACAATGGAGCGTCCTTTCGGGTCCGCCTGAAAAACTGACAGGTGGACCCGAACGATCCACTAGTATGAAAAAGCCATTAGCTGTAAAATATGCTGTAGTGTTTTCAAAAAGGTGTCGAATTCATCAAGTTGTGATATTAGTTATTGTGTGCTAAGGGTAGCATTTTAGTAATATTATAGTAACCACTTAATGCATCAAAAAGGGAACATTTCAGGAGATAATAAAATCTGCAATGTTACACTTGCAAACCGAACACCTGCTTCAAAACGTTTTTCAGCAGGTGCAAATCCAAGTTAGAGTCCATGCAAAAAAAATGCCAATTTCCTTGGCAGCAATAAACATTTATAAAGAGCATTTTTGAACAAGCGTTTAGGCGGGTTAAGGAACATGTAATGTTTTCTTTTCTGACAGAAAACGCTTCTCAAAAACGCAATCCAGGTGTTTTTTTTCTGCCTCTAAACACTGAGCATAAAATATGCTTCCAGATGTCTTAACCTCCCTGGCGGTATGATTATGTCAGATTTTTGGTGCTGAAAGTGGTACCATTATTTTGCATGGAAATTTGGCGTTTTATATTGTAGGCCTGTAATTCTTAGGAATAACTCACTTAAATCTGTCCAAACAAGAGTCTAGTAGACATCCCAGGTATGATAAAGTTTGAAACATGAAATCATAAATTATAATATAATAAATAACTATAAATAATTATCAGAAATAATAACGTAATAGTAATAAAATGTATTCAATAATGTAATCAAACCAAAAACACTGAAATTTGCTCAGCTGCAGAATTGTTGCTGTCGTCACTTTCAGTGTCTGATGATAAATTTCCCTAAAAATCAGTATCGCTCATTTCTGCAAATGATTCTTATTTACTATTGGTGTTTTCTAGCTGATCAAAAACCACTTTTGACGTAAAGGGACACTTTTTGGTTGCCATAGACATTCTCAAGTTTCCAGGCAGAAAGAATGACATATATAATATAAAAGTGCATGCAGGGCACTGGGCAAACCACTAGGGACAAAGGGGATGTGAAATGACCTCATACAGTAATGTAATCTATAAGATTACAGTGTACTGTATGTGCTGTGTGTGTTTCACTTTTTGAATTTCCCGCCGGTCTCCATCCCCGTACGATGCGACGCTCGCAGGGAGCGGAGCCTGACATCACAGAGTCATCGGGCGGAGGACACAGCCCGCAGACACGGCGGGGGACATCTCTGGATCCAGGGGACAAGGTGAGTAATGCTGCCTTGGATCCAGCGATGCAATCCCAAGTGTGGCTCGGGGTTACCGCTAATGGTACTGAAATTCCACCCCGAGCCACACTCGGGATTACCGCCAGGGAGGTTAATGTACATGGACACATAGGATAACATTGAGCTGCTTCTACAGACAAAATGCAAAACTCCAGTAGAAGCAGCGATTTTTAAGCCCAGCGTGCATTAGCCCTCATTTATTATTTTTATTTATTTTTTGTAAATTTAGCCCAAATTTTTTTTTTCACTTTCAATTGGATTGTGAAAGAATTAGAACCTCTGTTAGAACTTTTAGTGGTGTTTGTTTCCCCATTGGGGAGAGTCACTCTATTTGTCCTGGTGACCATTTTTAACAGGGCAGCGAGTAATGAAATTTGAAAAAGTTCACAGCTGTCACTCAGCTCATATGACATAGTCTGACAAGTGCCCTCATGTTGCAGCAGCAATGCTCCAATTCAAAATTGGGGGGTCTTTATTCTTGGTATTACCAGACATGGACACCTACATACAATGTGCATTGAAAAGGTACTTTGAGAAGTGCCCCCCATCCCACCCCCACCAAACAAAGGAACACCCCTCCAAAGCAACAGTGCTGATGGATTTAGAGCAATTGAAGCGGATACTTACCTTCCTCATTTTTGCAGCGTGTCTTTTAGGGTGTACAGCTGTGCACAGTTCTGGGTTTTACCCAAGAGTCCTGTGCCCTGTATGCTCTCAAGCTAAATTCTACAACATATGTCCCTCTGGTATCTTCCAACCCCTACCCTTTCTGGCCGAACCTTGAACAGAAATTTCTTTGGTCTTCATCACAGACATCTCACTTTCAAAAGATTGTACTATAATCTGGGTGATTTTAGACTGATTTATTAAAATGACACACTGTTCCCCTAATGTGTCTTTGTGATGAGCCAGCACTTGTTGCTGCCTTTTATGAGGGAGATTTTTAGCCTTCATGCTCTGCCCACTCACATTACATTAGATACCTGGGTCCAGTCATTAGACTTTTGAAGGCCTTCTGCAAACCTTTTGGTATCTGTCTAAACTTCTCATCATCGTATCATCCCCTGACGAATACCCAGACCGAGAGAACCAACTTGTCTCTGGAGCAATTTCTGCATGCCTTTGACAAGTCTCATCATAAAAACTGTGTTCCATTACTCCCTTGGGCAGAATTTGCTCTTAACAATCATTCTAGTTACAGTTCCAGGATGGGTCATTTCTTTGTGGTTTCAGGAAAGCATCTTTGAATTCCTCTCCCTTTTCTAAACACTTCAGAGGTACTGGTTCTCCACTGACTGAATTCCTTTGGTCTCAAGTCTCTGATTCACTGATCCTGGCCACTCAATGTCAAAAACATCATCCCCAGGCAGCTCCTGTAATCTCAGTGAGAAGGTTTGGCTTGGTACCAAAAACCACCATTTCAAAATCCTTATTAAGTTTCTGCTAGAATCAATCCGGTAACCTACAAATTACTGCCTCCTCCCCAGCTTTGTATTTCCAATTCTTTCCATGTTTTGGTATTGAAGCCTCTGGTCCATACTATCAGAAAAAAGATCCTGGGTGCTGACCTTCAATGTCCTTGCTCACAATTAATTTACAAATCCCATCAAGGCTTCCCTCTGACATGTGTGTAAGAGCAGCTACTTATCCTCGTTCCAAGCTGCACGCGATCTTCCTGATACACTCCACCTGTTATGCCTGACCACTGGCACTGTTCCTGGTAAGCTCCACCTGTTGCACCGGGCTGCAAGCACTGCATCTGGTATGGACTGTTTGACAAATTCTACTCCTCTGCACCCTTGCAGCAGGGCACAGCTATTTATGATGTGCTCTGTTTGACAAACTCTGCTCCCCTGAACCCTTGCAGCTGAGTGCAGCTACACCTAGTACACTCCATTGAAATAGAGGACTCAAATATGGACTTTTTAGGCACATCCGTACACATTTAAAATTTAGAAAAGTTTATTACAATGTTTAAAACAAATAACAGACAATGAGCTTATTAGCACACTGATATACTGCCTTGAATGTAATGAAATACCACTACAACAACAATTTGCACTAGGTAAAAAATAAATGACAAGGTTGGCGCCACTATTTCTTTAGCATGTATATAAAAAGTTTAGCTGCCCCCTTTTTGTGAAAGTAATTACCTTGACCAAAAAACATGCGTTTAAATAAATAAAAGGACATGGCGCTACTCCCTATTTGAACAGAATAAATATACAAAGATCATAAATCAGCATAGAAATGTGTATAAACATAAACCACTATGTGCAAAATTCAATTGCAATATAAGTCCATAGTTTTCAATAAAAAAAAAGATTGCACTACACAATAATGAACATATTACCTATTATATTGGTAGGGTAGATTCCAGAGTGCTTGATATATTGTCCATATGTGGTAACAGTATGTTCATATGCTCTACATGTTGCACGCTGAGCGCTTCCTCAGGAGCATAAGGCCATCTATAATCATTGTGTTGATAGCTGAATAAAAGCAAAAAGCGGCAAGGCGGTTGTTGGGAACCAAGGAGACCCCTCAGGGTAATATAGGTGATGATATATTATTCTATGAACACTGCAACATTATGCGCAGAAGAGTATTGATAGATGCAGGTATGGCTGAAAATACCATATCCTTCATATGCTCCTGAGGAAGGGCTCAGCGCGCAACATGTAGAGCAATTGCAGATACTGTTACCACATATCGACAACATATCAAGCACTCTGGAATCTACCCTACCAATATAATATGTCATATGTTCATTATTGTGTAGAGCAAATTGTTGTTGTAGTAATATTTCATTACATTCAAGGCAGTATATCAGCGTGCTAATAAGCTCATTGTCTGTTATTTGTTTTAAACATTGTAATAAACGTTTCTAAATTTTAAATGTGTACGGGTGTGCCTAAAAAGTCCATATTTGAGTCCTCTATTTCAATATACAGTTTAATGGGACATGGCACAAGTATTACCTTCTGTATCCAAAGTGCCACTCTGTGGTGATGCAGATTTCAACCTAATTTATAGTATACTCCATTATTCAAGCTGTGTTCCTCCTAGTCCTCATAAACTGAGCACAACAGGCAATCTCTCTTCAGTGCTCTTGCCAGCTTCTCTTTTCCCTCACTTGTACCCTTGCTGTTTCTGCCTGTGGTCCTATCATATCTTCTGCATCTGCCAGTATCTGGGGAAGCAACCTGGGGTGGGAGTCCAATTCCTAATTTCTGGGGAATACTGCCTGTCCCTTAGACTCTGCTCCTTGGTGAACCCAGTCCTTTTGTTCAACCTACTTGTCCCTCCAGTTTGGTTCCCTTATTGTTCATCTGTACCTCAAGAAAAAAAAATCAGCATCATGCTGTTCAGTATTTCAGTTTTACATAATATATAACCTTACCAATTTTTCATGATTAAGGCATTAAAGAAAATTCCATACACAGATACATTTGAACAACTTTGAACAGTCGGTATGGCGTTCCAGAAAGTATGTTTTTGGTCACTTGGATTTGCAAGAATGCTGCTGTCCTGTGGAAAGATTTTATAGCAACCTTTGAATAATGTAAAACATAATAAGTTATCTCTGATGCCTCAATGAAAGGTGAAATTTTGTATTTTCTCTGTTTGTCTGTTTTGTTTTTGCTTGAAAGGCACATCGTTCCCGTGATGATGCTCAGACGCAGTACTCACAATGTCTGATAGACAAAGACAAGTACAGAAAGCAAATTCGAGAGCTGGAGGAGAAGAATGATGAACTTAGAATTGAGATGGTTAGAAAAGAGGCAAGGGTTGTCAATCTGGAGTGCAAACTGCGAAGAATGTCAAAGGATGGGATCTTTCTGGACCAGGTGCTTTTAAAAAATAATATAATATACATTTTACTTTCTAAAAGGCAAGAGTAAGTAAATAAATAGATGAATAATTAAAATATTCTTATTAAACAATGTAGCTGGTCTCAGTGATACAGAAGAGTAAAAAAGAGATGAACACAGCTCCAGCTAAAGACGAAAAGGGCAGTGTAAAATAAGTGTGCATTAAGAGGAACAAATTACATATTCTGCAAAATAGCAGCACCATTAATTTATTTCAGAACACACAAACAGTTGTATAAGGTCATGGTATATGTTAAATCATACTAGAAAAATAATAGTAAGTGTACATTTTAAAAGATATTATACATATACAGGCTGTAGACTGTGCTCTGTTTGAGATGTTTAAATTGGCAAAACGTCTTTTTTTTATTTTGGATAGCGTAAGGGTCGGTTATGACGCCTGTCACTTTTTTCTATCTGTGTTCCATTGCGGAGATTTCCCTTCACTTCCTGTAGCATAGCCAAAACAGCAAGTGAAAGTAAGTCACTCCAAAGTGAGGGAATCCTGGTGTGTCAACCAGGGTCACCGGAACCATGGAAGATTTACCTTCTATTCCTGTTGTGATGTCAATCCAAAATGTAGGATTTTCTTTTGATTTCACTTTCGATATAACGGTAAACAGGACAAATAAGGAGGGTAAATCTCCATAACGGGGGAACAGACGGCAAAAAAACCTGACAGATGTTCTAATCCCTCTCCACTCTATCCAAAACTAAAAAAAAGTTTTTCCTTTAGTGACACGTAAAGTCAGCAACTCACTAGGTAGCTACAGTAAGTGGTCTATGAGCCCCAAAAGATGGGAAAGTGGTGTTAGCAGAGGCACCCAATGTGAAGGAGAGGCTGAGAAGTGGATTCTTCATTAATTCAATATTTATTGCTCACAGAATTATACAAAACACAGTCAACGCGTTTGTGGCACTGCACTGGCCACTTACTCTTCTAGCACACCCACAAACAGCACGAGAGACAGATCACAGCTGTTTAAGGTGTTGAGGAAACAGGTCTTGGAAAGTTTTTTTGCCTTAATGTCTTAATGGAGATAATGTTCCAACAAAAGTCGAGATTAAAAATGACCTTTTAAAAAAAGCCCGTAGGATCACACCAATAAATTTAATCAGCATTACAAGCAACCCAGCGGGTTGAAAGAAAAAATACTGACAGCTCCAGTCTGAGCCGCTGTACTAACAATCCGATGTTAGCACAGCAATCTCCCCCCTCTGAGCTATTGTGTTCTGACAGGAAGATGCCCCCCCCCCTCCAGAACACTCCGGTCAGTGCTCTCAGCAATTGGCTGCTGGTGTTCCAGCATGCTTGTCCCGACAGAAACTTTATTGAATCGACCAATGTCACCCAGCATACGGCCCGTATGTACTAGGCTTAAGTAGCAGCTTCAATAAACCTCCTAGTGACCCTAGGCTCAAGTTTATCTGCATTAAGTGTTTAGTGACAATTATTCAGAATAAATGCATTAACACTACTTTAGCAAACAGTCCTAAAAGCATGCACTTTAAATCCTCAGTCCTGTCTCCCATATACGTAAAACAATGTGCATCAACCCCTCAGTGACCAGTCCTCAAAGCATGTGCATTACTCCTTAATAACTAGCCTCCAGAGTATGTATTATTATACATTAATCCCTCAGTTACCAGACTTAAAAAAGAAGTATGGGGTTTTTGCAAATGTATACTTACCTAGGTGGATTTAGCATCGGTCTAATGCTGCATCTGTCATCTGCCGGCTCTAACACTGAGAACCGATTGATCTAACACTGCAGATCGCCTCGGTTCTCAGAGCTCCCCGAGCAGAGAGCTGGTGACTGTCAGTCATTCGCTCTCTGCTCTGCCCCCTTCTCGCTCACTGGATCACTGGACTGTGGAGGGGCGGGAGCGGTCGGCTCAGGAGATCTTGCCCAAGCCTGGACCGGCTCTGTGATGTCAGCCAACAGCGGACTTCAGCCCGCTGTCTGCTGAAAACGGGTCACAGGAGGACAAAATGAACTGCACTCCTGTAAACCACATGATAAGTACAGCCAAACAAGGTTTGAGTGTACTTTTCCTTTAAGTTTATTACATTTTTAGTGACCAGTCTTATATACTTTATTCCCTTAGTAACCAGTGTCAAATATATCTGCTCTAACTCCTCTGTGATCAGTCCCCAGAGAATGTGAGTTATTAACCGCTTCAGCCCCGGAAGGATTTCACACTTTAGGACCAGAGCACTTTTTGCGATTCGGCACTGCGTTGCTTTAAATGACAATTGCGCAGTCGTGCAACATTGTACCCAAACGAAATTTGCGTCCTTTTTTTCCCACAAATAGAGCTTTCTTTTGGTGGTATTTGATCACCTCTGCATCATTTCTGATCGTCACTATAAACAAAAGAAGAGCGATAATTTTGCAAAAAAAAACCAAATTTCTTACTTTTTGCTAAAATACAAATCCAAAAAAAATATATAAAAAAACATTTTTTTTCATCAGTTTAGGCCGATTTATATTCTTCCTCATATTTTTGGTAAAAAAAAAAATCTCAATCAGCGCTTATTGATTGGTTTCCACAAAAGTTGCCGCATTTACGAATGATGAGAATTAATTTATATGTTTTTATATACATATTTTTTTTGGATATCTATTTTAGCAAAAAGTAAGAAATATTGTCTTTTTTTGCAAAATTGTCTCTATTCTTTTGTTTATAGTGGTGATCAGAAATGACGCAGAGGGGATCAAATACCACCAAAAGAAAGCTCTATTTGTGGGAAAAAAAGGACACAAATTTAGTTCGGGTACAACGTCGCATACAATTGTCAGTTAAAGCGACGCAGTGCCAAATCACAAACAGTGCTCTGGTCTTGAACTGGGAAATCCTTTCCGGGGCTGAAGTGGTTAATAATGTACTGTAATTTAGCATGCTACAATAAAAACACATTTAAAGTATTGCAAATAATATATAACATAAATCATGCTTTCTGCTTAAATATCTTAGATGAATAAAAAGGCAACAGAAAATACTACAAAAAATGGCATGTATACAGACCTGCAAGATCAATACTTTACAAGCTGGATTTATTGTGAATTGTTTTTGTTACACTTTCCTTACTAGAGTTTGCCAAGAAATCTGCACATCATCATGTCACCAGGCTCAAAGACTAGTGGTCAGGAGGCTGAGGACTCATCTGATTCTATGGGATCTCCTGATGAAAAATATTTCTTCAATGGTGAATCAAAGAAAAGAAGGAGGATGAACCTAAAAGCCATTCCCCAAGTGTGTTTTTCAGCCTTTATATAGTCTTTAAAAATACATTGAATAGGTGCATATGTACAGTCCTGCTCACCATTATTGGCACCCATGAAGTTTATGTACATATTGTGGAATATCTACTGAAGGAAATGTATCAAATTAACCAACATATTACTACAGATAGCTTGTGTTTGACAAAAAACTGTAAATGATAAATAACATTTAAAAAGATAAACATTATGAGGAAAACAGAGAAAACCATAATGCTTGCCTTGTCAGTGGTATTGGCACCCTTTGCTGCAAATCAGTATGGAAACCCAATTTGGCTCACCTGTTGCAGATCTCAAATGAGGATCACCTGTGATGAATTGCCTCCACCCATGTGACCCAAATTAGCCAATAAATGAACATTTTGGTTTTATAAAAAGCCACCTGTTATTCCCTCTTCATGTGTGACAATGGTAAAGACAAAGGAGCTGTCTGACGACACCAGAAATGCTATTATTTGCAAGCACAAGACCTCCAAAGGGTATAAGGCCATCTCCAAAGACCTTGGCATCCCTGTTTCAACGGTGCATA
>BLSH010052344.1:750234-764514 GCA_018402905.1 Glandirana rugosa | reverse complement strand
GTCTGTAGATCGTGTCGACAAATATTTCTTGTATGACATCCAACAAATTTAGTCAGACAAGTCTAGACTTACACCAATGGGTACCCTAGGGTACGTGATCCGTAAAAATTGGTCTAGAAGAGTTCTCACTTTCGGAAAAAATTACAAATACATAGACATTTGGGAATCCACCGTTTCTTGTGGTACCCCGTATAAATATTTCGTCAGTCACACGTTAAGTGGTTAGGTAAGTGACCACCACTTAGTCAGTGACAGTAAATTTTGTGTCCGTGAACCTTCTAAGTGGACGTCACTTACAAACCACTTTCAGTCTAAATGACGTAATATGTCAGGACGAGTGGTAATAACAGATCCTGCTGATATAAATTTGGTACATTTCCATTTATTTCTGAAGACATTCACTCAGTTATGCAAAACATGAAGGGGTGCCAATAATGGTGAGCAGGACTGTATAATGCAGTAAATCTGACTTTCACCAAACATTCACTGCAGGTGAATCTTCCAAGTGCCTGTGTTTTAAATGACAGTGACTGATTCACCACCAGTGAATGGATTGGTGAATTGCACACTGACTGCTTTATAAATATGCCCCATGGTGTTCTTTGCCACCTAAGGGTTTACAGATACATAAACATTAAAAAAGGCTTTCACTCTTGAGAAGATCTGGTTAAAAATGCCTAGTGCATGGGATCCCATGGGTAACCACATTCAGATCTGAACAGACTGATTTAAACAACCTACAGTATGTTCTTTATAAACAGCTGTGCTAGATGTCTGGACTGTATAACTTAAACTTATAGGGTCATTCTCCTGTAACTGGTCTACTCCTAGACCTGTAGAGTGATCCATTTATAGTATATCAGCACTACAAAGAACTTGATTACATATCTCTATCAAGATTAAAGGTAACACATGATAAGCAAATATCATTTCATTTGCTTCACTTGCAATTTGTTAAGATTCACAATGCTCCCAGAATATAGTAAATAAAAAAGTCCAGTGGACCTCTGCCTAGTCCACCTAATACGTTGCAGAGCAGGCAGCAGGCAACCTTCCGTAATGAAAATCCATGCACCAATACAGGATGGATTCCATGTCTCTCACCACCAGTCAGCCGTGTTGTGGGATCTATTAGGGATTCTGCCTTCATTTATATGCAGAGGACACAGAAAAGACGAAGCAAGACTTTCTATCCCTAGCATTATGCTTCCATACAACCACAACATCAAATAAGGAAGTATTGTATAGTATAAGACTTTAGAGCACTGTGCTATGGCACTGCAGAGATCAACTGCTAAGGGATACTTTGACAAACACCTGAAGGCCAACGGCGAATCCCTGGTTATAGGATCTAACTCACTCATTCCCAATAAAATGTATTCAAACTTTATTGTGGAATTTTATAAAGTTTCTGTTCTGAACATAATACAAACACCTATTTCTCATAGGCCCAGGCAGCTACATTTTTTCAAAATAGGAGGCAAGAGGAATGTTCTGCAGGGAGAATGTAGTGGTTATAATGATTCTGCATGTGAGTGCTTTCATGCGGTCAGATGTGTCTGATACCAGCACAATGATCAGCCACAATGATAAACTTTTTAACGTTATTGTGATTTCCAACACCCCATAACAACATTCTATGAATAAGAAGGAATTTATTGAACTTTCTTTAGTATATTCCTCTAAATAGCTGCTATTAAAATAGCAGCACTCAGATCAACACAGAAAAACTCCAGAATCTTAAATCTACCAATAACAAAAAAGTAAGTGTTTCTTGATCTTTGCGAAGTATATATCTTTGGCTTTTATGACCTTTGTAAAATAATATTGATTTAAGAAACATCTACATTAAACATGTTATCTCCCTTTCTCTGTTTTACAGATTTTACAAACAAAGTCTCCAGTATCCACCAACAGGCAAAATGGATTTCAAGGTTAGATATAAATATAGCCCTAAACCTTAATTTTTCTAACCAGATAGGTGCACTTTTTCATAGGGTGATTTAATTAACTCTCTGTATTGCTGGAACTGCTTCAGAGAGGTACCAGAAGCTGTGTGTTGCTTGCTAATTGTATTTACTTTAATTTGATTGCAGCATTTGTATCATACGTTATATACTCTATATTGGAAGTAAGACCAGGCCAATGGATAGGCACACAAGGCTCCCACCTTACTTGTATTAAAAGGGGAATGTGAATCAGGTTTCCCTGTGTAAACTTTAGCCCAGACCTCACACTTTCTCCATGGCTCTAAATTTTTGACTGGGTTGATATCCATACTGCCATATAATCCCAGATGTTACATTTGTCTATTAAACTGCCACTATGTCCTTTTCAGCAATTAATTTCCTGTGGATCAACTGTACTATCTCAATCCTGTGGTATCCTGGTACAGGTATATTTAATCCATGGGTGTCCCCTTTCTAAATCAACTAAGTGTTTTAATGGCCTGTTTGATATTTGAGCAACATAAGCATTTTGCACACATTTTTCATTTGCAGTAAATAATGATAGTGTTAATATTATGACTGTTTTCCCATTTTCATAAAGCTTCTGAAGATCTGGACAACAAAATTGATTGCATCAATTGTCAAACGGATTCAGGGTCTCATAGGTCTGGATCATTTATCAATACTACTGTCAACAGTTCTGATCTTTCCAAGGTAGTATGTTGATTTCATACATGATGTGTCTATTTTCTTGTCCAAAGCTCATTTAACCTGGTTTGTGTAAATTAACAAACTATAAAGTTACAAGTATGAAAAATACAGCAAAATGTGTATAGCTGTAGTGAATACTGCATATCATGCATTTTTGTCTGGCTACTGTAATAGTCCTAAGACAGTGTGCTATGTCACCTCAGTGTGGAGGATTTGTAGAATTTATTTTCTTAGTTAAACTGTATGCAAATATTTGTGGTATTGTATTTTTAAAAACTGCATAGAGTTAGCTTTTGTTAGGATTTAGGGGCCCACATCACAATCTCAATAAACTTGCAGGGTAGACATGTATACTGTATAAGCATGTATGAGAAGTATTTTTGTTATTTTGCAAAGAAGCATGCAGCTTTCATGATTTATAATCATTCCTAGTCTGAGGCCACATATAGTCTGTTTTCTTACACTCCCTTGGACTCCATTTACATTGTGCTGACATCACAACGCCTAGTCCTGCCAACGTCTATTTAGTGACCACCCATGCCTCTCATGTCATCTTAAATGGTTTCCAAACAACAACATTATGATATTTACATCCTGAACAGTAGGGTGGGTTCAAAGAAGCACATGAATAAACCTGTTACATAAGCACTCATAGATTTTTTTTTTTTTTTTTGCAGCCTCAAATTCAAAAGTAATAACATTTGTGTGATTTAAATTACTTATATTTTTAGTTAAACCTTTGCAGAACTGAATACAGAATATACAGTCTGTTTTTGTACTGTAAGTCAGTGTTCCCCAGCCCTGTCCTCAAGGCCCACCAACAGGTCATGTTTTCAGGATTTCCATTATTTTGCACAGGTGATTTGATCAGTTTCACTGCCTTAGTAATTACCACAACTGATTCATCCTGAAAACATGACCTGTTGGTGGGCCTGGAGGACTGGGTTGGGGAACACTGCTGTAAGTGATAGCATAGTACAACGTGTACTTATATACAGACTTATTCTTATTTGCTTATGACAACATGGATAATTAAATGTCTGAGTAAATGAGACACTAAAATATACTGTACTAACCCTGTGCGGTTCAATATGCACTCGAGTTAGACCTCATTACATTTAGTAATCAGCTCTCGGTAACCAATGTGGATGACACAGCCTCTCTGCTCTATTTGTGTTGTTGCCTTGGTCACTGCAAACTCATCTGCATAGATAGTACCTGATTAAGTACCAACATCCCTAAATTACATATGTATAGAAGAAACTCTCATGGTGGGACTTTAACGGCACTGAGTTATTTTCAAATGGAAGGATGTTTGGTCTATTTGTCCTCAGACTAGGCAACCACCCACACAGACCTACTTCAACACTTCAGTCTCCTGGAGTTCCTGGGATAGATCCCCTTGTCTTATTGACACTTTTATCCATACACTGACCCAAATGGATGTCGAACAAACCACAATTGTGTGATATCCATATGTATGGTAAAATATATGCAGGTGGTGTAATACTACTCATACGACACTTTAAACCACACACCGGTACTCTTGATGACAGTGCAACAAAACCAATTCAAAAAGTTAATGGCATTGCATGGATACTCCAGTTTTAGCACTCATACCTACATCCCGCTTGCGGTGCATTTCCCGACCCCAGTGATTCACTGGTTGGGCACCGGTTTTTGATGCCCCTTGTTGACGTTCAGAGGACAAATTGCAGTCTACTTTTTAACCTTAGCTCTTCTTTCAAGGTGTACTCACAGCTTTTTAAGAGAGCAATCTCATTTGTTTAATGTTTATTTACCCTTGAAGAAGAAAAACTATTTTGAAACGCCTTGGGTGCTTATCATCTTTACCTCCTGTTCTGACAATTCTAACTTGAGTACATTAGAATAAATTCTATTCAACCATTTTTTTAATGTGTATTGTAATTTATATATTTTGTATAAATAAAGACTTTGTTAACCTTTTTAAACTATCTAGAAACATCCTTCCACTTAAAAATAACTGTTCCGTTAAAGTCCCACCATGAGGGTTTCTTCTATACATATTCAAGTCTGAGTGAGGACACTTGTGCTTGAGGGATGTGGCTGCCAGCAAAGACCACTGGAGGAAAGGCCCAGAAGAAACATTTTTGCTGAGAGAATAAAGTATATTAAAGCATCTCCAAGCAAACATCAGTACAAAACATAACATGCAAAGGGGTACAGGACTATGAAGAGGTAAAAAACGTGAAACTTCCGTTTTGCTTTTAACACACAAATACTAACATAAAGTTTATGACTTCCCTAACACACATGGTTAACAATAGCTAAAGTGGAAGGTAAATCTATGCAAAGGGTTTTGTTATGCAACTGTAACTTTAATTTAATTGTCATAATAGCTGGAACAACATGACTGACTAGATATAAGATGGAGCGGCAATGGTCCACAATGTCCACTGTTGTGTATGGCAACAACAAATGTCTTCTTCATATGTTTGTCTTGGGCTAACCCTGCGACAGTTCTCTGTTATTCGTTTCAAGCTTTTCAGTTTCACCTCCACAATGTATACAAAAATATTTTAGGGTGACCTCACCTTTATGTCCTTTTGTTCAGTGAATGAAAGTATTGTTGGCTAAATCTGTAATCAAACTTAGCACATGTCCATTTCACCTTTATTGACTTGGATAGTGATCTTGTTCTCTAGTTGACAGTAATAGGAAGATTGTCATTTGAGATCTTCACTGGCTAGGACATATATAGGATCATTTGCATACTTGTATTGTGAAAGGATGACACCATAGTCAGGTTACTTTCTGTTATTCTTCAACACTTTAAGAAGACATCTAGCATTGTTGAAAGCTCTGGCATAGATGAAGTTTGGTGTACATGGTGTATTATGCTGACCTCCAAGTACAGTTTATAGTTTTTGTTTTGCTCAGCCCACTTTTTAATGCCATTTTAAGAGCCAATTTAATTTTAAACATCCCTACTGTGTGATTACCTTTGGGTTATATGATGTCTTTCTCCTTTTGAGAAAACTGTCCTCTAAAGGTGATTGAGATATTCAATGTACACAATGGGGGGGGGGGGTACTAAAACATAGTAGCACATTGGTAGCCAATAAGCTTCTAAGTGCAGCTTGTTCAATGTAGCTTTGACAATAAAACCTGGAAGCTGATTGGATTCTATGCAGAACTGCACTAAATTTTGCACGCTCCAACGTCAGTAAATCAACCCCAATAGTCTTTCTTTACAAAGCAGAGTAGGTAGGTAAGTGAAGTCATTACCAATAATCAATATTCATTCAGACTGAGTCTCTGCAAGCATTTTACTCCATTGTTATGCGAACATCTATTTTATAAATTCAAGTATTTTGGAGGCTGCCAGAGCAGTCTAAAGGTTTTTAAAGTCACACAGCAGACCGTCATACAGGGTCTCAAGTCACCATCCTCTGGATTTTCTATAACCCAGAGATTTTTAGTCCCTCCTTTATTCAGAAGCTCTTAGACTCCATACACACTATTAGATTTTATGCAGATTTTTGTCTTCAGATTTACCAAAACCATATAATATGAGGCCAAACCTTAAGAGTTTCAATTTGTATGCAATCAGGCAGGCCCTAATGGCCCGTACACACGGTACAATTATCGGCCGAAAACTGTCTTACGTCAGCCTGTCGTACAATAATCCGAACATTAGCACGCTCCATTCGACAGCCTATTTTGAATTATCATCCAACAGAAGTTGTATAAGAAGACTAGAAACCTTTGTCTGCCAACAAGGCGTCATCCGATTTTCGACTCATCTGTACAGAAGTTGGACAAACAAAAGTTGTAAGTACAAACACATATGCTCGGAATCCAGGAAGTGTCCGGTCGTGTAAACCTGCGTCCGTAATGCACAATTCACATTCACCTGAACTTCCTCTTTATAGGCTCGTAACACCTCACTACGTTCAGCTTTGTCGAACGATAATTAAACTACAGTCAGTATGCTAGAAAAATCACAGACAGACGATTTTGGGAAAAGTTGGACGTTCGGTCGTACAACAATCACATTGTGTGTACGAGGCTTTACACTACATGGTTTTGGTAAATCTGAAGACAAAAATCTGCAGAAAACCTAATAGCGTGTATGGGGTCTTAGTCTGTGAGCTGCTTAATTTTGTATTCCTGTTACTAACCAGATATCAAAATGGCCCTTCAGAGATTATTACTTAAGTCGCGGTATGTACAGCACATTGTCCAGACTTATTGGCTTTAAAATCTGTGCTTTAAACAATTACTAATACAGTCCTCAACACCAAATCCACATAATATTTATATGCACAAAGAAATGTGCATCTGCACCTTCTGCCTAAACCAGTCCATTCCTTAGAACTAGAAGCTTCTTTTTATGTAAGAATTGTAAAAATGTGGGTCAGTCTTACACAAGAAATCCTCCTACCAGACATAGTACAGAGTTTCACAAAATGGATGGATACTTGACTAAAAGAAAAACATCAAAGGTTACTCATTTTGAAAAATATATACAGTAATAGAATGTTGATGAACAGCTATATCTTCTGCCATTACTGGTCATGTATTATAAATTCATATTTTCTAACAACCACTTAAATGTTCTCCAGCACAACTGAAATGTTGTTCTGTAGATATTTAAGACAGGAGTTGAACATTTTAAGTACATATACACAGGGTCAATGCCATATACCAACACAAAATATTTTATCCCAAGCATAAAGGATGACAGAATATAATGTCTTTCAATCATTGGGGGAGATTTACTAAAGCTGGTGCACACAGAATTTGGTGCAGCTGTGCTTAGTAACCAATCAGCTTCTAACTTCAGCTTCTTCAATTAAAGTTTTACTAAACCCACAACAGTAAAATCTGCCTGTATATGCAGAATAGCATGCTTGTTATGCTCACTGTGGAACTTAAGGGGTTAATCCTCTGCATTATGTAAAAAGGATCTTTGATCCTATATGCACAGATACCCCCCCTCCTACAGGGTCTCTCTTGGCAAGGCCAGATAATACACAGTCAGAGTAGTAAGGTTGCACATGCTCAGTTTGGTCTCTATTGCTAGAGAGAATATTTCCTTGTTGAGCTGAGCTTTTCAGGTCACATGATATTGACATCACACATGTGGGCATATATACAGATCCTAAATGACAGCCCGGTCCCTCCCTCCTCCTCCATGCACAGTAATTAAAAAAGAAGACAGTGGGTAGGATGTCACATCTTGATTGATAGATGATCCGCTTCCCATAACAGCATGAGGACACAGGCAGTAGTGGAAATCTCCTCCTACCTGAACACTCAGCACTTGTGCAGACCCTGCAGTTTATCACGTGCCCGTGGTATACAGATCAGCCAAAAAGGTATATAATGGAAGTATTTTAATGTAAAATAAGATTTGTAAGCAGTCAGCACTGCAGGGGGGCGGATGAACTCTTTTCATATTACTGGGCTTAGTAACACTTTAAGCTTTGCCAATAAAACCTAGTAGCTGATTGGTTACTATGCACAGCTCCACACCATATTATGTGTGCACCAGTTTTAGTAAATCCCCCCATTCAGAAACCAAATAATTCAAAGCCGTATCAAGATATTTTACAGCAGAATGTCAGACATTCTGTCTTTGGTCTAAAACTCAATATATAGAAGATTGGATACAGAAGGAACATACTTTGGAATTGCCAAGTCAGACTTTTGATCTTCACCCTTCGTAATTCTGTGAGATCAACTACAACAGGCAGAGCAAACAATACATCCCAAAAATATGCATGAACAGAAACTTTTTTTATATAGTAAATTACCAAAATACATTACAGTGCCTTGAAAAATTATTCACACCCCTTGAAATTTTCCACATTTTGTCATGTTACAACCAAAAACGTAAATGTATTTTATTGGGGTTTTAAGTGATAGACCAACACAAATGGCACATAATTGTGAAGTGGTAGGAATATGATAAATGGCTTTCAAAATGTTTTACAAATAAATATCTAAAAAGTGTGGCATACATTTGTATTCAGCCCCCTTTATTCTGATACCCCTAATTAACATGTAGTGGAACCAATTGCCTTCAGAAATCACCTAATTAGTAAATAGATCCCACCGGTGTGTCATTTAATCTCAGTATAAATACAGCTGTTCTGAGAAGCCCTCAGAAGTTTGTGCACCTTGTGAACCTTAGTGAACAAACAGCACCACGAAGGCCAAGGAACACACCAGACAGGTCAGGGGTAAAGCTGTGGAGAAGTTTTAAGCAGGGTTAGGTTATAAAAAAAATCCCAAGCGTTGAACATCTCACAGCGCACTGTTCAATGCATCATCCAAAAATGGAAAGAGTATGGCACGACTGAAAACCTACCAAGACATGGCTGTCCACCTAACTGACAGGCCGGACAAGGAGAGTATTAATCAGAGAAGCAGCCAAGAGGCCCATGGTAACTCTGGAGGAGCTGCAGAGATCCACAGCTCAGGTGGGAGAATCTGTCCACAGGACAACTATTAGTTGTGCACTCCATAAATCTGGCCTTTATGGAAAAGTGGCAAGAAGAAGGCCATTGTTGAAAGAAAGCCATAAGAAGTCACATTTGCAGTTTGCAAGAAGCCAAGTGGGGAACACAGACTGGGGCAGAGGTCCACCTTCCAGCAAGACAACGACCCTAAGCATACAGCCAGAATTGCAATGGAATGGTTTAGATCAGGGATCCTCAAACTACGGCCCTCCAGCTGTTGCGGAACTACACATCCCATGAGGCATTGTAAAACTCTGACATTCACAGACATGACTAGGCATGATGGGAATTGTAGTTCCTGAACAACTGGAGGGCCATAGTTTAAGGACACCTGGTTTAGATCAAAGCATATTCATGTGTTAGAATGGCCCAATCAAAGTCCAGACCTAAATTCAATTAAGAATCTGTGGCAAGACTTGAAAATTGCTCTTAACAGACGCTCTCCATCCAATCCGACAGAGCTTGAGCTATTTTGCAAAGAAGAATGGGCAAAAATTTCACTCTCTAGATGTGCAAAGCTGGTAGAGACATCCCAAAAAGACTTGCAGCTGTAATTGCAGCAAAAGGTGGTTCTACAAAGTATTGACTCAGGGGGGTGAATACAAATGCATGCCATACTTTTCACATATTTATTTGTAAAAAAAATTGAAAACCGTTTATCATTTTCCTTCCACTTCACAATTATGTGCCACTTTGTGTTGGTCTATCACATAAAATCCCAATAAAATACCTTTTGGTTGTAACATGGCAAAATGTGGAAAATTTTAAGAGGTATGAATACTTTTTCAAGGCACTGTATACCTGTTGCATCATATAATATGAAGGCACAGAAAGCATTGTGACTATAGAAGAAGTTAATAAAATGTGCATGCTTTTTACATCAATGGCCTTGACTGTGAAAACCATTTCTTCAATACATATATGGTAATGTTGTGTGTATTGTTTAACCACTTGCCGACCGCCAACCGCAGGTTGACGGCGACAAGGTGGTTCGTTATCGCAAATCGCCGTCATATGACGGCGGCTGCGATAACGCGCACTGTGAGCGCGCGCGCGCCGCCGGAGGCGCGCCCGCGCGCTCACTGTGTTCGGGGAGGGCCAGGGAGCGGGTGCGGCGGCTTCGATTGCCGCCGGCTACCCGCGATGGCCCCCCCGGAGCGAGTGAGCGGAGGTCCGTGTATGTAAGCACGGACCTCCGCTCTGTGTGAGGGGGAAGGGCTGTGATCACAGCCTTCCTTTACGTGAAGGCTGTGATAACTTCCCTTCCCCTGTTAGGGCATCCCCATACAGTTTGAACACGCCCAGGGAACATAGTTAACCCTTAGCGCGCCCCCTGCAGGTTAACCCCTTCACTGCCAATGGCATTTACACAGTAATCAGTGCATTTTTATAGCACTGATCACTGTATAAATGCCAATGGTCCCAAAAAAGTGTCAAAATGGTCCGACATGTCCGCTGAAATATCGCAGTACCGCAAAAAATCGCAGATCGCCGCCATTTTTAGTAAAAAATAAAAAAAAAAATAAAAACCCCAAAAATGAATTCTCATCATCCGTAAACGCGGCCACTTTTGCGCAAACCAATCAATAAACGCCGATTGCGATTTTTTTTATCGCAAATATGAGGAAGAATATAAATCGGCCAAAAACGGTGAAAAAAAATGTTTTTTTATATTTTTTTTTTGGATTTGTATTCTAGCAAAAAGTAAGAAATTTGGGTTTTTTTGCAAAATTGTCGCTCTTCTTTTGTTTATAGCGGCGATCAGAAATGACGCAGAGGTGATCAAATACCACCAAAAGAAAGCTCTGTTTGTGGGAAAAAAAGGACGCAAATTTCGTTTGGGTACAACGTCGCACGACCGCACAGTTTTCAGTTAAAGCGACGCAGCGCCGAATCGCAAAAAGGGCTCCGGTCCTAAAGCTGGAAATCCTTCCGGGGCTGAAGTGGTTAACTCAATGTATTATTAATTACTTACAGTGGGGAAAATAATTATTTGATCTCCTGCAGATTTTGTAAGTTTGCCCACTTACAAAGAAATGAAGGGTTTATAATTTTTATCATAGGTGTATTTTAAATGATAGAGACAGAATATCAACCAAAAATACAGAAAATAAAACACATAAAACAAAACAAATGCTATAAATTAAGTTGCAGTTCAGAGAGTAAAATAAGTATTTGATTCCCAAGAAAACCCTGACTTAGTACTTAGTGGAGAAACCCTTATTGGCAAGCACAGAGGTAAGACGTTTCTTGTAGTTAGTGACCAGGTTTGCACACACCTCAGGAGGGATTTTGGTCCACTCTTTTTTACAGATCTTCTCTAAATACTTAATTTTTCTTGGCTGTCACTTGGCAACTTAAAGTTTGAGCTCCCTCCATCGATTTTTAGCCTGGAGACTGACTAGGCCATCCCATTACCTTAATGTGCGTCTTCTTGAGCCACTCCTTTGTTGCCTTGGCGGTAAGTTTTGGGTCATTGTCATGCTGAAAGACCTATCCATGACCTATCTTCAGTGTTAGAAGGTTCTCATCCAATATTTTATAATACACGCCCCCGTCCATTGGCCAATCAATGCGGCAAAGTACCTTTAGCAGAGAAACAGCCCCAAAGAATAATTTTTCCATGTCAGCATTTTTCTTCCTCCAAACACAGAGGGTCCCCCTCCTCAAGAAGGCACATGTACTACTGTTGGTGAAGATCATATGATCATTTAGAGGCATTTCATAGATTCTACAGCTCCAGACAGTTCCTAAGAATTCAAAAACTTTTTACAGCTGTGTATGTAACTTCAGTTATTTTTTAATAATCAAAGTCATGTCCAAGCTGCACCAAGTCTTTGAGTTGCCTGACTTTGTGCAATCTCCATGACTTCGATTGTTTCAGTCACTGAACTAACACAAGTATTTCAATATAGTCAAATCTCCCAACATACACACATGCTATGGAGAAGAAATATTACAGGAAGTATAATTAATACTTATAGGATAAGGTCAGGATTGGCAGTTTATGTATTTGTCTAATTTCTGTAAGAGGAAGTTGTGGACAAATATATCTGTGTGTATGCCCACCATTATAGAGTTCTGGATATAAGCTATACTGAATTTAGCTATAACACAAATGTTTCTATAGTTACTTTATGCATATACAGTATATATGTTATTATTATGTTTAGGGCTAAAAATTAAATATTTTGTAAAAAGACCTGTGTAATAAAAAATGGAATTGATATACTAAATACTAACATTACAGGCATTACCACATACAGTTACTGGTGGGCCTTTAAAGGAACTAAATTATATGTAAATTCCGTCACTTCATAAATGAGAGGGGTGCATCAAAGCTTAACTTTTGCAGGGGGAAAAGGGTATTTTCTACCCTCTTTCCCCCTCCTGAGCAGAGTGGTATCGTTTAGTAACTTTTACAGGGGAAGTCAAGATTTGCATGTTGCTCAGATGCCTGTATTTCTGGATCCACTGAATGCTTTCTGTTTTGTTTGATATTTTTACTAAAGTTAACCTCTGCTCATCTGTTTCTTCATCATACAATTTGATCATAAACATAATTTCAGCACAAATGTTATTTTTGTAGTTTTACTTAGAGGGAGGATGAGTTGAAACTTGTGTCTGTTTTTTTTTATTTCTGCCTGTGATCCATATAAGGGAGATTTACCCTTACTTTTTGTCCCTATACAAGAAATAGGAGAAGTGGCTGGCACTGGGACAGGAAGGCACAGACAGCAGTAAAAGCAATGTCAGAAGTTCTAACCTTTCCCCACTCTACTAAAAATGTGGTTTTGTTTTTTGCCTGAGGGGAAACGTTTCTAATAGGTACTAAGAGAGCATTGCAAATCTGACAGAGGCTCTACTGCTTCCCTCTGGTATTCAAAAGTAAATGAAAAGCTTTAGCTGTGTTTTTTTTTTTTTTTTAAATACGCATAATATATAAAAATAGAAACTCCTCATGGTTGAAATGCATTACATGTCTCTCTTTCTCTTTTGAAGTACCAAATAAAAAATCGAAGTTATAGCATAATGTCCACAACACCAGAACCCCCTGGGAATGACTCTATCGTGAGAAGAAGTAAAGAAGATGTGCCCACATACAGGTCAGATTACTATGTCCTATGCAATGTATTGTTAAAGATTACCAACTTCTACAGGAGTTTGTGACAATAATCAACTAAGATGCATCTATGCTAATTATTTTCACAGTGCTGCTGATGAGGACAATGACAGCATAGAGTTAGATGGTAAGTTTTGAAGCGTGTGCTACATAGTTACATACTTAGTAAGGTTGAATAAAGACACCAGACCATCTGATTCAACCTATGTCAGGGTCTGTGAGTGTGGGTGTGTGTGTTTATGCCAATACCATTTCCCATATCCATGTATATTGCACTCACCATGATGCCCATCTAAGAGTTTTTTGAAATTATCGACACCACCACCTGTGAAAGAGAGTTCCACATCCTTACCGCTCTGACAATTAAAAAAAACCCTTACGCAGTTTAGGGTGAAACAGCTTCTCATCCAAATTCACTGAGTGGCCATGTGTCCTCTTAAGCGACCTGAGACTGCTGAGTTTGCTCCCTATGCTAGAATCACCATTTGTATTTCACTATCATATCTCTCCTTAAGAGTCTCTTCTCCAGGAAGAATAAGTTTCAAGCTTGTAGTCATTCCTCGTAGGTAGTGTTGAGCGAACCCGGACTGTAACGTTCGGGTCCGTACCGAACTTTTGGGTGTCCGTGGCACGGACCCGGACCCGGACATTTCAAAAATCGTTCGGGTTCGGTCCGGGGTTCTGCTATTTTACTCCACGTGTTGAGAAGCTGCAGGGCAGCCAATCAACAAGCGTTTCACTGGTTTGCCCTTAGAAGCCATCACAGCCATGCCTACTAATGGCATGGCTGTGATTGGCCGGTGCATCATGTGACCCAGCCTCTTTATAAGCTGGAGTCACAGTGCTGCAGTCACATGCTCCTTGGGTTAGTATAGGGAAAGGTAGCTGACGGCGTGAGGGACAGATTTTAGCCATTTTAAGACCTGATCCTGCATCCTGAGATAGATTACTTTACTACTGCTGTCTGTGCTGTTGCTCTGAGGAC
>BLSH010052344.1:726882-742170 GCA_018402905.1 Glandirana rugosa | reverse complement strand
GCAGCACAGTAAGCAGGGGCTGTTATATACAGTACAGCCATAAGTTAACAAAGTCACCACCCAAAAGCAATGTGACACAGAGCCATGATAGAGCCCCTGCTTACTGTGCTGCCTGTGTGATTATTATAATGCTGATTATCATAAGACAGTGAGATGCTACTTTACACTTCATTTGGGGGAGCAGTAAATGTGCAGCGGGGCTGCATTTTTACTGCCCCCCAAATTAATCCCCTTCAACTGCTTCCCATCCAGCGACTTACCAGTACATCGATGGATTGAAAGGGTGATATCTCGGTCATCAGTACAGCAATGATCGAGATATCATTTTTTTTAGCCCTAGCGATTCTGCACAAAGTAAATGTAATCCTAGTGGCTAAGAAGCCACTGGATTGCTTTTACAGGCAGTGGAAGGGGGTCTCACCACCTCCTTTACTACCTTTAAGATATGACCAGTATTATCGGGTTCCTGGGGCACAGTGAGAGGGATGGATGTCGTTCATCCCATTGTGTGACATCAGAAACCAGAAGTAACAAGGATTTTATCACTTCTGGTTTCAGTGTCATGTAAAGTAGCCAATACCGGCTTGAACAAGCATCTGATCAAACTGATCTTGGTTTGATCAGATGCTTCGGAGGCCAGAGGACACATATGGGGTCTAAAAGACCCCAGATCTCTCCATAAAGAGGACCTGTCATGGCCCATGCTATCACAAGGGTTGTTCATCCCTTGTGAAAGCAAAAAAGAAAAAACAATGTAAAGATACAGTCTAAGATTTTTTTATTTGTAATAAAATAAATAAAATACAATTTAAAAGACATTTAAACTACCCCGCTCCTTCATGCTTATGCACAATTGTGAACACACACGTTGGCTCCGCACGCATATGTAAACGACAACACACCTGCATTTTGTTTCAAGGGGCGGGGCCAGGGGTGGGGGTCAAGGGTGTGGTTGAAGGGGGCCCTGTCAGGTAGGCTGTATGGGACCCCATAATTTCTAACAGTGGCCCTGACTAACATTATTACATGCCACACATTATTTGATCATCACACAATTGACCTGATAATTTTAATAACTTGAGTTTGAAAAAGCAGTAATATCCATGTACTGTGTTCCAGTGGTAAAAGCAAAAAAGGTAACCAAGTTTATCCACAACAAAGAAAAAAACTTTAAACTACAGCAAGCAACACCACAAATAATGTGTATGTTAAAAAATGTTGTTTTATTTCATAATAAATATGAAGTAAATCCAATACAACCCACAAAAAAAAGTCTTCCCTATCAAAGAAAAATGAATAAATATATTTTCCCACTGCAAAAAGCTGTACTTCCCCAATAAGGTAAGCTGTATTTTAGTACTGTCATTTCACCACTGTTTAGGGGGATATTTTTTTTTCAACTCTAAATTATCTAAATGATTAATCCAAATGGACAATTATCAATTGTCCATTAACACTGAACCTGAAGACCTAACAGATATAAAAAAAAAAAAACTGACAGGGGTTTTAACCATCCCAATTTTATCCAAAACTAAAAAAAAAAAGAAAAAAAAAAAAAGTTTTTGTCTTTATATACAGTATACTTCAACCATACTCTAATGCAGTGATGGCGAAGTTTGGCACCCCAGATGTTTTGGAACTACATTCCCCATGATGCTCATGCACTCTGCAGTGTAGTTGAGCATCGTGAGAAATGCAGTTCCAAAATAATCGGGGTGCCAAGGTTCGCCATCACTGCTCTAGTGTATCTGTAGCCAAAACTTTTTAATAAGAAACTCTCCAAAGTAAAGGCAAACCCCCTGATGTTACCTTAACAGGTGTCCCCATTGACAGATTGGATTTTGCATCACCTTCTGTAATGGTGACACCTGTACAAACATGAATAGTAGATCTCCCCAGCAGAGATTGTAACCCTTACCCTACTGTACCCAGAAGTAAAAAAAAAAAAAACACTTCATTTCTGGCACCTGTCCTGCTGCTTGGTTAATAGTTTATGTGAATGGTTATGTGAATTCCAGTCACATCCTCTTTCCTATGTAAGAAGGGGGAGATTCTGCCTACTATAGTCGTATGATCAGTATCAATTAAAATAGGCTAAACATTTGAGAAAAGCAGTAAGCTTACCAATGACTTATCAAAAATGACATTTCAGCTGTTTCCCTAAAGTGGACAGAATTCCCTTAGTTGACTAGATGGTATAACAAAATATTTTCAGTGGCAGTGTGATAGAAGCACTGAAAAAGCCAATTCAGAAGTTTCTCAAACTTTCAGAAACTCCCCCAGTTATTATAGTCTTGCAATCTCCAGGGCTATACCATCCCTGCCACTGAAATCTTCTCTGATGCTTCTTCTATACCCAGCATTGTGTTTCTTCTATTGTGCTGTGTGTGACTATTCCGTTCATGTACTACAGGCATTGAACATTTAAAAAAGTTGCTTGCAAAAAGACAAAGATGTCTTTTTTTTAACCTACCTGTTAGGAAAGGAACCTGTGCTTTGAAATGGACTTGTGCGCTTATGCGAGCGCTTGTGCTCATTCGTGCGTGCGCTCCCGTGAGCGTGCATGCACCGGAAACGGCTCTATTTAAACTGACAACGCCCAGCAGCCAGTGCTGTCCGTTCTACAGCGTTAGTGTGTGTTTCTGAGATCAACCTGTATCCTGATCTCCGTTCCTGTGACTCGGCTTGTCTGACCTTGATTGACCTCTGCCTGCACGACCCCCAGCTTGCCCACAATGACTCTTCTGCCTGACCCTTTTGTACCTCGCTGCCCGCCTGTTAACGGCCCTGCTTGTACCCGACGACTCTTCAGCCTGCACCTTCTGTACCGACCCCAGCCTGCCTCACTACTCTACGGATTGTACGAGCCGCTGATGGACCCATCTCACCGCCACCAGTGCTCCTGTCCAGCCCTTGTGCCCCCTGTGCTCTGGAACCTTCTGTCTGCTCTACCAGGGGTTACTGAACCAGGGCCTTAAGAGTGGTTGCTTCCTGCACAAGACAGACACCACCACCAGGTGCGTAACAGTAACGGACAGCCATGTCTGAGTCTGCGCAGGGAGCACCCTCTGCTATGGATGAACTATGTGTCTACATAGCTGGCCTTACACAGGCAGTTAAGAACCTTCAGGAAGGTTACACCTAGCTGCAAGAATGTGTTCAGGAGCTCTCTGCATCCGCAGCTCCTGGGGGCAGCCAGGCCTCTGGGCGCACCATGGTGGCCCTACTATCTGAACCCAAGGTCCCCCTGCCGGACAAGTTTTCAGGGGACCGTCGCAATTTCCGGGCTTTCAGTAACTCCTGCGAACTTTATTTTGGCCTCCAGCCCCACACCTACAGATAGGAAAGGGGTCCAACATTTCGTGGGCTTCGCATAGGAAATTTATAAAGGGATTTTCCACCATCATCGCCCCAATCACGCAACTCACAAAACAAAACACCCGCTTCCAGTGGACCACCGAGGCCAAAACGGCCTTCCAGACTCTGAAGGGACTATTCACGGCATCTTGAAGCACCCTGACCCGTCCTGGAGGTGGAGGCTTCGGAGACCGCTGTGGGGGCAGTTCTCTCCCAGAGACAGGGCTCCAAGGCTCTGCTCCATCCCGTCGTGTTCTTCTCCTGAAAATTATCAGCTCCGGAGAAGAACTACGATGTGGGGGATAGAGAACTCCTAGCAATCAAATCGGCACTGGAAGAATGGCGATACTTGCTCGAAGAGACCACACACCCTATCCTGATATATACAGACCACAAGAACCTGGAATATCTGAGAACGGCCAAAAGACTGAAACCACGTCAGGCTCGTTGTGCACTTTTCTTTTCAAGGTTCCTGTTTCACTTGCCTTACAGACCAGGGTCAAAAAACGTAAAACCGGATGCCCTCTCCAGAAGGTTCAGTGATCCCTGCAACTGTGCTCCTCCGGATACAATTCTCCCACCACGGAATTTCCTACTCTCCCAGGAGGATCTGCTGGCACAAATCAGACAATCCCTTGCCGTCTCAACCGTCCCTCTAGATCCCAGGTTATCAGCTAAGGCCAGGCTATGGTGGTACAGTCAGCGAATCTTCATTCCATTGGGACAACGCCCCGCTGTCTTGGGACTGTGCCATGATCGTACATTAGCAGGGCACTTTGGAGCCTGTAAAACAGCTGAACTGTTCTCACGCTCCTTTTGGTGGCCACTGGTAGAAGAAGACTGCAGGAAATATGTCAACACGTGCACTATTTGTGCACAAAACAAGACGGACAAAGCCAAAGCTTGGGGTCTCCTGAATCCACTCCCTGTACCTGAAAGCCCATGGACCCAGATAGCTATGGACTTTATTGTGGAACTACCCCCATCTAAAGGCTATACTACCATCTTCGTGGTCGTGGCAGAAATCTTTGTCCAGGAGATTGTCCGACTCCACAGGGTACCACTCAGCATTGTGTCAGACCGCGGAGTCCAGTTCACCTCCAGGTTCTGGAGGGCCCTGTGTTCGGCATTGGAGATTGAACTTTCCTTGTCCTCGGCCTATCACCCCCAGACGAATGGCCAAACTGAGAGAATGAACCAGACCCTGGAGCAATATCTGCGGTGCTTCTCCTCGTTCTCTCAGGGTGACTGGGCCTCATTACTGCCGCTGGCCGAATTCGCTTTCAACAACACCATTCACTCGGCCACCAAGCAGTCCCCATTCTGGGCGAATTACGGCTTCCACCCAACCTTTCTACCTGGCTTGGCTCCGGAAAGCACAGTACTGACGGTACAGGAAACCCGAGATTTCTTGGAGAATACCCAGCTCCTGCAGGACACACTTTCCAGAACTATGAAACTCACTAAGGAGGCCTTTGACAAGAAAAGGTGGGGTGAGCTGGAACTACGACCTTGTGACCTGGTCTGATTGGCCACCAGGAACTTGAAGCTTGCTGGTCCATCAAGGAAGCTGGGCCCCAGATTTGTCGGCCCCTTCCCAGTGAAGAGAAGATTTAACAGGGTGACATATGAACTGGTCCTACTTTCATCCTTACGTATGCACCCAGTCTTCCACGTATCTTTACTCAAGGAGCCCTTTACTCAAGCCAGTCCCCCCAGACCCCTCTCCAGGGCTAAGAAGGGGCTGCCAGAACCAGTTCTTGTAAACGGAGAGGAGGAGTTTGAGGTCGAGGCCATCCTGGATTGCTGGAAGAGGGGCAGCGTAACCCAGTACTTAGTGAAATGGAAAGGGTACGGCCTGAGGAAAACTCCTGGGAACCGGAGTCAAACATCCATGCCGCAGAGTTAATCCAAGCCTTCAAGAGAAACCGCCTGGAAGTTGGTACCCAGCGAGGCATCCGAAGGATGCCCCTTGGGGGGGCAATGTTAGGAAAGGAACCTGTGCTTTGAAATGGACTTGTGCGCTTATACGCGCCTGTGCCGGAAACTGCGCCAAACGGCTCTATTTAATCTAACAACGCCCAATAGCCAGTGCTGTCCGTTCTACAGCGTTAGTGTGTGTTTCTGAGAGCAACCTGTATCCTGATCTCCGTTCCTGTAACCCGGCTTATCTGACCTTGATTGACCTCTGCCTGCACGACCCCCAGCTTGCCCACGACGACTCTTCTGCCTGACGCTTTAGTACCTCACTGCCCGCCTGTTAACGACCCTGCCTGCACCCGACGACTCTTCAGCCTGCACCTTCTGTACCGCTTTCCAGCCAGTTGCCGACCCCAGCCTGCCTCACTACTCTACGGATTGCACGAGCTGCTGATGGACCCATCTCACCACCACCAGTGCTCCTGTCCAGCCCTCATGCCCCCCTGTGCTCTGGAACCTTCTGTCTGCTCTACCAGGGGTTCCTGAACCAGGGCCGTAAGAGTGCTTGCTTCCTGCACAAGACAGTCTCCACCACCAGGTGCGTGACACTACCTAACTATGTAACTATTAAATTGGTTTAGGTGCTGATTACTGTACAGCCATTATTCTGTTATTATGGTACACAGATACATTTTGGCACAAAAACTTGTTTAGATAGATTTTTAAGGATGGATTTTGTAGTTTAAAAAGCTGTTTCCAATCTATCGATGATTTAATTACATGCAGCTTATACAATAATTTTCCTGTAGAGCTCTTAAGCCCCCTACACACGATGAGAAAATTATATGAAAAATACCGCTTTTGAAGCGATCGTACAATAATGGGATTGTTAGTACATAGCTTTCGAGAGCCGATCATGACAATTCATCCGATATTTTCCGTCCGGACACATGCAAGAAAAATTTTCTTGTACAATGCCCGATCAAGATTCCAGGCTTTCACTTCAGAATCATGATTATTACTTCCCTATCATCCCTATCCGTGGGTCCATTTAACTAAATACATTTACAGTCATAAGTGCTGATCTACACTTCCGTCTTAAAACGTGAATGTACTAATGCTATTTATTTTGTCTTTGCAGAGGAGTTTCATGACAGATACTCATATGGTCCTCCATCTATTCATTCCTCGTCATCTTCACACCAGTCAGAAAGCCTGGACAGCTATGACCTTGAACAAGTTAATTCTATGTTTCGAAAGTTGTCTCTGGAAAGGTAAATTTATTATACTCTCTCTATATATTGCCAATGTAAATTATATTTTTATACACAGCACATTTTCAGATAGTGTTGTTTGTACAATTGCAGTAGTTTGTCAAGTCAAAGCCTGCTTATCTTAACAGAAAATAGTTAATATGAATGGGGGGGGGGGGGTTTCTGCAGGGGTAATATGTTAAAGTAAATTTTGATATGCCTATCTTTGTGTGTGTCCATCAATGTTGGCTCAGATAATCATATCAGATTACTAGATTATTCTCTGTTGGAAGCTAAACTAAAATACAAAATAAAAGTGTACGTGCCCTCGCGCTACTATACCTTACTGGGTAGGAAGTATATCTCTAGGTTGCTGCTGTACCTGATATATGACAATATATACAGGACAAACAAATGTAGTAGATGGTACTGCGCAGCCTATTACATAAGCCAATATAGATAAATTCCTCCCTCTAGTGGTGAAACATAACCTAATGTTTTCTGGTTTGCTCTACAGTTCAGTATATTTGTGAATACATATATAAATATAATGAAGTGATATTCAATTGTATATAAACAGTCATAATAACTATAAATTCATGGTAGTGGTGAAAAAACAAAATAAACCAATATATGAGAAAATATAAATATGAATATTGCAAAAAAAACAATTGATGAACGTGAATATTTAAAACAGTCTTTAAATGAACATCCTCCTTTAAATAAAGTGCTATAGTGATAATAAGTGACTTGTGCTCCAAATAGCGGAACAAAACATTCCGTGCTCCACTCGTGTAGAGAGAGCCTCTTTGGAGGGGGATCAACAATTCACCCCAAAGGGCTCCTCAAAAAGTCCAACAATCCAGTGTGTGCTCCCAGAACTCTCACCTCTATGTATCAGGATATACGCATATATATATAATGGTTTCCTGGGACCACGCTCTCCTGCTCCACTTCTCTCCCTCGCAAATCCTTTTGTTGTTTAACAATCGACCCGATCGATCACCAGTTTCTTCCTTTCCTCTATAGCTCCATATAGCTCAATAGTGAGGGAAAAAACAGAGGGGCTCCATGGTGTAGTAAGTTAAAACATCTGGTATTTTATTAAACCCAATCAAATCTGCTTACATTTATAAATTGATAAAAACACTTGTAAAACCAAACAACGGCGTCAGGGCGCCTCTCACTGTGTCTCCAGCAACATGTAATCCAGCTGGATTACACGTTGCTGGAGACACAGTGAGAATTGTATCTGAACTTTAACACTCCAGGACCTAGGAACAACCCAGGAACATAGGTAATGAAAGTATCTAGTAAAGTCCACTAAAGATATCCAGTGCAGAGAAAATGTGAAAAAATTGGTGATAACAAAGTAAAATGATATTCAGTGGTTCAAAGTGCTCCACCGCGGTAAAGTGTATCCACCACCATAGATGATTAAACACTCTTACCAGAGGCAAGCTGTTAATCCGCTTATAGAATCAATCCTGGCACGTCTTAATTTGATGACAGAGGTAGATCAGCTTCCTTCATAAGCAAGCAGCAATCAGAGCAGTCATAAGGGTAGGGAAAACAATCCGCAAAACCATTCCTCATAACCAGAGAGCCAGCAAAATTCCATCCATAAAAAATAGAGATCTGCACATAGTGTAATACCATACAGCAAAATATTTATTAAAAATAGAGAGGTACACTCACAATTTCGAGTAGATAAAACAGGAATTCCAAACATCGATTAGCGCAATGGAGAAGGTGCGGGGCTCACAGTCACCCGACGCGTTTCGTCTTAGAAGACTTCCACTGGGGTATGTGCACCCACACCTCTATTGCGCTTAAATACATAAGGGATTGCAGTTACACACCTGTTTCCAATAACCTGTCATGGCCCCCAGTCCGGCAGATTGAGCGTGCGTTCCAGGCTATCACCTTCTACACATACGGCAGAAAAGCCATCACATGATCGCAATATCAAGCCGATCAAACCACGTCCGCTCATCACGCTCCGTCATCGCCTGCACACACAGTAGGGTAGCCATCACATGATCACAATGGCCAACCAATCAGGCATCAGATTACGCCTACTCATCATGTGATGTCACCCATCCGAGGCGGCGCTCGGCTACGTCACATGCCCTAGCGTCGTGATTCACCCCTCATAGGTGGAAATTACGCAATCTCGCTCAGAAATGATACCCGGAGACTACATTGATAAACAACATGTGGAAACGACGGAGATATTTATTTATATTTATTATATTAATTTGAAATAATAATAAATACCTATTAAATTATAGGTATTGGAATTTTCTTGAAAATATGGCTATTAGTGATAAATTTCATATTTAAGTTCACTAACAGCCAAACTTTCAAGGAAATGTCAATACCTATAATGTAATAGTTATTTATTATTATTTCAAACGTTCTTTCTTATTTCCGAATTTCGGAAGAACATTTGAAATAATAATTTATTGATTTATTATTTTAAATTATAAATTATAATAAGCTATTATTATTTCAAATGTTCTTCCTTATTTCCGAATTTTGCAGTGTGTGACTATATATATGCGTACTGTATGTATGTGTGTGTGTATACTGGGTGTGTATATACTGTGTGTATATTGTATGTATATTGTATGTATACACACAGTATACATATAATATACATACAATATACACACAGTATATACACACCCAGTATACACACACATATACATACAAACATACAGTATGCATATGTACAGTCACGCACTGCAAAATTCAAAAATAAGGAAGAACATTTGAAATAATGATAGCTTATTATAATTTATAATAAGTTAAAATAATAAATTAATAACTTATTATTTCAAATGTTCTACCTTATTTCCGAATTTCTGAAATTCTGGAAATAAGAAAGAACATTTGAAATAATAATAGCTTATTATTATTTATAATAAGTTAAAATAATACATTCATAACTTATTATGTCAAATGATCTTCCTTATTTCCGAAATTTGTAAATAAGAAAAACATTTGAAATAATAATAAATACCTATTAAATTATAGGTATTGGAATTTTTTTTAAAAATATGGCTATTAGTGATACATTTCAAGTTCACTAACAGCCAAACTTTCAACTTTCAATTCCAATACCTATAATTTAATAGTTATTAGTTAGTTATTATTTCAAATGTTCTTAGTTATTTTGAATTTTGAATTTTCGGATTTCCGAATTTCTGAATTGCCAAATTTCGGATTTTCGACTGCTCCGATTGCCGAATTTCCGAATTACCGCAATTGCCGAATTACTGCAAATTTCCGAATTACCACAGTTGCCGAATTACCGCAAATTTCCGAATTATCGCAATTTGCCGAATTACTGCGAATTTCCGAATGACCAAATTACCGCAATTGCCTATTTACCGCAAATTTCCGAATTTCGGATTTCCAAATTTTTTTATTTCCAAATTCCGAATTTTTTTAGTTTCAGAATTTTTTGAATTTCCGCAGTTGCCGAATTACCGAATTACCGCAATGGCCGAATTACTGCGAATGCCTGAATTTCCAAAATTGCCGAATTACCACAAATTTTCGAATTTCCAAATTTTTTAATTTCCGAATTCCGAATTTTTTAAATTTCCGAATTTCGAATTTTTTTAATTTCCCAAAAACAAAAAAACTAATTTTTTTAGCCATGCACAAGTCTATCATAACTGATCAGCTCTAAACGTAATTTGTACCACATCAAGGGAATCAATAGCTGCAATTCCCTATTTACTTATAACAGTCTATTTGATCCTGGTATTCACAAAATGGGGACACAAGAAACCATATTTATGAGATGGAGAATTACCAAATAATTATTTAAAAAATAGTAATTAAATTGTAAATACGTTCAATATGTATAAAATAGGATATATAAAAATCCAAAACAATAAAAAATATAAAATATAAAAAATATATAAAAAATGCAGAAAAAGGATCAAAATAGCATAGCATCAACGTGGAGAACTAGGACTTGCTAATAAAGCAATTGATATCCTACTCCACGTTTATGCCATGCGGCCAGTAAGTTTTCATTTTGTAAATCCAGGATGTTTCTAGTCTCAAAACAACTCACGTAGTTGCTCCTCCTCTCCATGGAACTATATATCTGTCAATAATGGTAAAAGTTGTGCCCCTCGGATCCCTATCATGACATCTAAGATGATGTTTGGGAACTGTATGATCTGTAGATCCCTTAAGTATACCTGTGATGTGCTCATTAAGTCTGACAGAAAAAGGCTGTATAGTACAGCCAATATATTGTTTTTTACATGGACAGGTAATCAAATAAACAATGTTCTTGGAAGAACAAGTGGCAAATCCTTTGAAAGTGTATGTGTCACCATTAACACTAGAAGTAAAGGTATAAATCTTTCATCCTGTACATAAATTAAACCGTCACACTCTGCACTTCCTGCATGGGTAGTAACCCTTTAGGTCCTGGAAAGAAGTTGGCTTAGTGGGCGGGTTAGGCACATTTGGAGCGACCATATTTCTGAGTGGTGTAGCTCCATGGTAAACAATCTTGGCCTTTTCTGGGAGGTGAGGGCCCAGAACCGGGTCGATTCTTAAAACATCCCAATGCTTGGAAATGATATTCTTAATCTGCCTCATCTGCTGATGAATATTTTGTGAAAAAGGACCATTTGGATATGTTGTTTCTTGACAACTCAGATTTAGAACGTTCTATAAGTAAGGGTCCTCTGCCTAACATGCGAACCCTCTCTATTTCGCTATCGACCAGAGATGGTAGGTAGCCCTTAGCACGGAGTCTTATCTTAAGGAATTCAGCTTGTGCCAGATATGAGGCTTCGTCTTTACAATTTTGGCTGAGCCTCATCATCTGGCTTCTAGGGATAGAATGTAGCCAAGCTTTATGATGACAAGTGGGAGGAGGATGTCATCTATGCCCTGAAACCATCCGGGCTCTCTTTGTGGGCTAGATATATAGACAATGTCCTCCTCCTATAGGACGGCCCCCCTGCACAGTTATATGAGTTTATCACCTTGCTCAATGTCAACGATTGTGGTATTTTCCTGTCTGTAGAGGCGAGTAATACTAATATACATTTTCTTGATATGGTTATTACTAATAATAGGGGTAAGTTGAAAACTAAGACTTTTTTTAAGTCTACTGACCGGAATGGATACATTCCGGTCGATAGCTGTCATCATAAAGCTTGGCTTTATTCTATCCCTAGAAGCCAGATGATGAGGCTCAATATGTATTGGTAAGTTTATTAATTGGATTTTGCAGTTACCCCCTGCTGTTTTTTTTTTGTAAACCACTTGATGGCGGTATGATCAGCCATTCTGGCTATGATCTGCTGTCTGACATGACATGTCCACATGTTGTTTATCAATGCAGTCTCCAGGCATCATTTCCGGGTGAGATTGCATCATTTCCACCTATGAGGGGTGAATCTTGACGCTAGGGCATGTGACGTAATTGAGCGCCGCCTCGGATGGGTGACACCACATGATGAGTAGGCGTAATCTGATGCCTGATTGGTTGGCCATTGTGATCACGTGATGGCTTCCCTACTGCATGTGCAGGCGATAACGGAGCGTGACGAGCGGACGTGGTTTGATTGGCTGGCTATTGCGATCATGTGATGGCTTTTCTGCCGTGTGTTTAGGAGGTGATAGCGTGGAACACACTTTTTTTTTTTTTTTTTTTTGAAGCCCATGGTGGTGTGAAACACACCCAGACTTACCCGGTGCATAAAAAAGTGCACAACACAAAAGTGAAGACACAAAAAGTGCACATGGGTGTACACAATAGCCCCCCTCCGAAGAGGAAGGGCCTCTTACCCTGATCCCCCGGTGGCCAAAGCTCCTAGGGGACTGAGGTATTGTGCACCAAGGATTGCTTAGCCAGAAGGCCGGGCAACCCCCAGTTCTCGTTTGGCGACCAGCCGGAACCGGCCACCCCGATACTACTGTGGGACTCCCCCGAAGGGAGACCCCATGAGAGGCGGTGGATCAAGCCAAAAGGCCATACCCACCGCCAACCCAAGACTTTCGGGCAGGCCCCGAGAGACCGTACACCCTACTTATCAGTCGGTGCTCGTGTACCCAAAACAATCAAGTGACACGACACTACAAACAACACAGCAAACAAACATAACAATCAAAAAGTGAGGAAGGGATAGTGAAGAGGGGTGCAGAAAGGTGCCTTTGTGAGTAACAAAGGCCGGCCTTGCGGCCAGGAATCAAAAATTCCTCCGGTCCTGGCCAAAAGGCCCGGCCCAGGAGGCAGGTGTGAAAAAAGTGTGTATGGTGCAGTGACCTTGGTGCCGTCAAAATCAAAGTGTTGCCACCCACTGTGAAGTTTTCGGCACCCCCGGACTGCCACTCCAGGGGCACATGCACCACGGGCTTCTTTCGGGCCCAACCTAAAGGCCGGACCGGCGTCTCCCCGTACCAGCCAGGAGGACCTTTCTGGGTTCCCGGTCACCCTGTTCATCTGGGTGCCAGGTGCAGGTTTCTTCCGGACACCTGGTCATCCTGTTCATCTGAGGCTGCCAGATGCAGGCTTCTTCCAGGTGAAGGGTCACCCTGTTCACCTATAGCTACCCGATGCAGGTTTCTTCCGGGTCCACTGTCCAGAATCCAATTACGCTTCAGGATTTGCCAAGCATTAGCCCGGAGGACAAAGGCCCACTCAGCGCATCCTTCAGCAACTGTCTGGTCTCTGGTTCAACATCAGCCAGCCAAAAGGCCGAGCATAGCGACCAGCCAATCGGCCAGATCAGAGGTGGTTCTCCGCTCCATCAGGAGGCATAGGAATTTAGACAGCTTAGGGAGAGCCTTGCCATCAACTGGGGACAAGCCGAAGCCAGAATCAACCCAGGAGGAAAAAGGCCCTCCCACCACCATCACCATTCCGTACCTAATTACATCAGGTAAAGGCTAGTCCCCAAATTGGCAAAGGGACCTAAATGCCTTACCTTCAAACTGATAAGAACAGATACTACACTTGATCTTAGCCACGCTCAATCTGCCGGACTGGGGGCCATGACAGGTTACCGGAAACAGGTGTGTAACTGCAATCCCTTATGTATTTAAGAGCAATAGAGGTGTGGGTGCACATACCCCAGTGGAAGTCTTCTAAGACGAAACGCGTCGGATGACTGTGAGCCCCACACCTTCACCATTGCGCTAATCGATGTTTGGAATTCCATATCGCTGTTTTATCTACTCAAAATTGTGAGTGTACCTCTCTATTTTTAATAAATCTATTGCTGTATGGAATTACTCTATGTGCGGATCTCTATTTTTTATGGGTGGAATTTTGCTGATCTACCTTTGTCATCAAATTAAGACGTGCCAGGATTGATTCTATAAGCAGATTAACAGCTTGCCTCTGGTAAGTGTGTTTAATCATCTATGGTGGTGGATACACTTTGCCGCGGTGGAGCACTTTGAAGCACTGAATCTCGTTTTACTTTGTTATCACCAATTTTTTCACATTTTCTCTGCACTGGATATCTTTAGTGGACTTTACTAGAGACTCTTATTACCTATGTTCCTGGGTTGTTCCTAGGTTCTGGAGTGTTAAAGATCAGATACAATTCTTATCGTGTATTATGGTTATAGCGCTACACTTTATATTGTTTTTGTTATTCACAATTTTTGTTGGAGTTGTGGTGTTAGCTGCTTATACTAACATTTTGGATGCGCAGTATAATTTTTTTCTTTATACCCAATAAACATATATTGATTGGTTTGCGCTAGGGATGGGCCGAACACCCCCCCGGTTTGGTTCGCACCAGAACTTGCGAACAGGCAAAAAATTTGTGCGAACACACGAACGCCGTTAAAATCAATGGAACTCGAACATGAAGTATCAAAAGTGCTCATAGTAAAGGCTTATATGCAAGTTATCGTCCTAAAAAGTGTATGGGGACCCGGGTCCTGCCCTTGGGGACATGTATCAATGCAAAAAAAAGTTTTTAAATAAATCATTTTTTCAGGAGCAGTGATTTAAAAAATAATGCTTAACCTCCCTGGCGGTAATCCCGAGTGTGGCTCGGGCTGGAATTTCAGTACCAGTAGAGGTAATCCAGAGCCACACTCGGGATTGCATTGCTGGATCCAGGCAGCGCTACTCACCTTGTCCCCTGGATCCAGTGATGTCCCCCGCCGTGTCTGCGGGCTGTGTCCGCCGCCAGATGACTCTGTGTGCCGGGCTCCGTTCCCTGCAATCGTCGCGTCGCATGGGGACGGAGACCGGCGGGAAATTCAAAAAGTGAAACACACACAGCACATACAGTACACTGTAATATTATAGATTACATTACTGTATGAAATCATTTCACATCCCCTTTGTCCCTAGTGGTTTGCCCAGAGCCCTGCATGCACTTTTATATTATTTATGTCATTCTTTCTGCCTGGAAACATTAGAATGTCCATAGCAACCAAAAAGTGTCCCTTTACGTCAAAGTGGTTTTTGATCAGCTAGAAAACAGCGATAGTAAATAAGAATCATTTGCAGAATTGAGTGATACTGATTTTTGGGGAAATTTATCATCAGAAACTGAAAGTGATGACAGCGACAATTCTGCAACTGAGCAAATTTCAGTGTTTTTGATTTGATTACATTATTGAATAAATTTTATTACTATTACGTTATTATTTTTGATGATTATTTTTAGTTATTTATTATATTATAATTTATGATTTCATGTTTCAAACTTTATCATACCTGGGATGTCTACTAGACTTTGGTTTG
>BLSH010052344.1:682941-726872 GCA_018402905.1 Glandirana rugosa | reverse complement strand
TTAGGATGTGAAATGATTACATTACTGTATGAAATCATTTCACATCCCCTTTGTCCCTAGTGGTTTGCCCAGAGCCCTGCATGCACTTTTATATTATTTATGTCATTCTTTCTGCCTGGAAACATTAGAATGTCCATAGCAACCAAAAAGTGTCCCTTTACGTCAAAGTGGTTTTTGATCAGCTAGAAAACAGCGATAGTAAATAAGAATCATTTGCAGAATTGAGTGATACTGATTTTTGGGGAAATTTATCATCAGAAACTGAAAGTGATGACAGCGACAATTCTGCAACTGAGCAAATTTCAGTGTTTTTGATTTGATTACATTATTGAATAAATTTTATTACTATTACGTTATTATTTTTGATGATTATTTTTAGTTATTTATTATATTATAATTTATGATTTCATGTTTCAAACTTTATCATACCTGGGATGTCTACTAGACTTTGGTTTGGACAGATTTAAGTGAGTTATTCCTAAGAATTACAGGCCTACAATATAAAACCCCAAATTTTCATGCAAAATAATCGTACCTCTTTCAGCACCAAAAATCTGAAATAATCATACCGCCAGGGAGGTTAAAGTGAAACAATAAAAATGAAATATTCTTTTACATATTGTGCCTGGGGGGACGTTGTGATGTTTAGAACATAGCCAGAGCAAAATGACATTTCCAAAGGAAAAATGGTCATTTATTATCACGGCTGTAATGTATTCCCAGTTCCTGTCAATATAGATAAAATCACTGAAGAAGCATTGCGTAACCCCCCCCCCAGACCATACCAGGCCCTTCAGGTCTGATGTGGATTTTAAGGGGAACCCCGCTGCAAAATTTTAAAAAAATTACATGGGGTCCCGCCAAAATCCAAACCAGGCCCTTCAGGTCCGGTATGGATTTTAATGGGAACCCCGCGCCATTTTTTTTTAAATGGCGTAGGGTCCCCCCCAAAATCCAAACCAGACCCTTATCCGAGCATACCGCCCTGGCATGGCAGGAGGGGGTGGGGACAAGCGAGCACCCCCCCTCCAAACTATACCAGGCCACATGCCTTCAACATGGGGAGGATGTACCCCAAAGTACTTTGTCCCTATGTTGATATGGAGAAGGACCTCATCCCCACAACCCTTGCCGGTGGGGTCTTTAATAAGGGGGCCCCCAGATCCCGACCCCCCTATGTGAATAGGTATTGGGGTACATTGTACCCCTACCTATTCACCAAAAAAGTAGTAAAATGGTACATAAACAAGAGGCAGTTTTTAACAAGTCATTTATTGTGTAAAATAGCTCTTCTTCTTCTTCCTTCCTCCATCTTCTCCTTCCACGGTCCTTCTTCTGGTCTTCTGCTTCTTCTTTCGGTCCTCTTCCTTCGTCTCTTCATCTTCTTCCTTCTTCTTTCACCACCCCCTCACCTGCTGCCACAGCTGTGCCGTCCAGAGGCGTCTCCCAGAATGGGCGGTCTGCAGACTGACATTTATTTTATAGGTAAGGGCGGGGCCACCCAGTGACCCCATTCCTTTCTGACCTCATTTGTTGTCAGAGGGGGCAGGTCACCCATTTACACCACTGGTTGCCCCACCCCTTCTTATAAAAGAAATGTCAAACTGAAGACCGCCCATTCTGGGAGATGCCTCTTGACGGCACGGCTACGGCAGCAGGCGCGGGATGGTGAAAGAAGAAGGAAGAAGATGAAGATTGAATGGGTAGGGGTACAATGTACCCCAATACCTATTCACATATGGGGTCGAGATCTGGGGCCCCCTTATTAAAGGGGGCTTCCAGATTCCGATAAGCCCCCAGCCCTCAGACCCCCACAACCACCGGAAAGGGTTGTGGGGATGAGGCCCTTCTCCTCAACAAAATGGGGGCAAGGTTCTTTGGGGGTGACCTCAAAGCATCCTACCCATGTTGAGGGCATGTGGTATGGTTTGGAGGAGGGGTCGCTCGCTTGTCCCCACCCCCTACTGCTATGGTAGGGCTGCATGCTCGGATAAGGGCCTGGTTTGGATTTTGGGGGGACCCCCACATCATTTTTTTTTTAATTTTGGGGCGGGGTTCCCCTTAAAATCCACACCAGACCTGAAGGGCCTGGTTTGGATTTTGGGGGGACCTCCATGTCATTTTTTTTAAATTTTGCAGCGGGGTTCCCTTTTAAAATCCATATCCATACCAGACCTCAAGGGCCTGGTTTGGATTTTGGGGGGATACCCACGTCATATATATATACACTAGGAAGGTATACATATATTCTTACACTAACTGACTGTATACAGATCGCCCTATCTATCTAGTATATATTTCACTCTACACTAACTGACTGTATACATATCGCCCCATCTATCTATCTAGTATGTTTCACTCTACACTAAAATGCCTGTACTAACTGAGTGTATATAGATCGCCCTATCTATCTAGTATATATTTCACTCTACACTAACTGACTGTATACATATCGCCCCATCTATCTATCTAGTATGTTTCACTCTACACTAAACTGCCTGTACTAACTGAGTGTATATAGATCGCTCTATCTATCTATCTATCTATCTATCTATCTATCTATCTATCTATCTATCTATCTAATATTTTTTTCACAGTGCACAGCTAGCTACACTGAACTGCCTGCACGTCGCTACCTAAGCTCAATATCTCCACGTTTAACACACTACATCGAGCCACTGTACAAGCGGCTTTATATAGTGTGGGGCGTGGATTGAGGCTGCTGAGCAGTGATTTGCTAAAGGCAGGGTCATATCTCTCACAGCAGAGCGCTCTGTGATTGGCTAAAGCATGCAGGTCATGCATGCTTGGCCAATCAGCGGGCGACGTTTCCCCCGCCATTGGAATGCATTATGGGGCGCTCAAAGTTTCTGCGAACGCCCCATAATGTTCTAATTTTCATGAATGGGCAAACGCCCGATGTTCGAGTCTAACTTAGGTTCGACTCAAACAGCTGGCCCATTCCTAGTTTATAGCATCTACAGACTATGAGAATTGATTTATGGCATTTTTATTTATTTATTTTTACTAGTAATGGCGGCAAACTGCGATTTTTAGCAGGACTGCGACATTGCGGTGGACATATCGGATACTTTTGACACTTTTTTGGGACCACTGACATTTATACAGCGATCAGAGCTTTAAATAGCCACTGATTACTGTGTGAATGTCACTGGCAGGGAAGGGGTTAACACTAGTGGGCGATCAAAGGGTTAAATGTGTTCCCTGTCAGCGTGTTTTAATTGTGTGGGGGCTGGGATGACTAGGGGAGGAGAGTGATCGCTGCTCCTATATACTGGGTACATACGATAACTTGCTTGTTTACATTCACGGATCCCCATTCTGTCACTGCAGCGGAGTGATCGCGGGTAGCCGGCTGACATCGAGTCAGCCCCACCCACTGATTGGCTCCCCGCTAGTGTGTGAGCGCGTGAGCACACCTCCGGCGATGCACGCCCCCACAATACTCGCTCGTGCGCCCGCCATCAGGTGACGGCAATTCGCACAGGAGAGCCATGTTGCCGCCGTCCATCCACGGCGGGCGGTCGGCAACTGGTTAAGAGGGGATATGATCAATATGTATAAATACATAAGGGGCCCATATAATGAACTTAGTATTGAGTTATGCACTTTAAGGTCATCACAGAGGACAAGGGGGCACTCTTTACATCTGGAGGAAAAGAGATTTAATCTCCAAGTACAGAAAGGCTTCTTCACGGTAAGAGCTGTGAAAATGTGGAATAGACTCCCTCAAGAGCTAGTTGTGTCCAGATCAGTAGATTGCCTTTAAAAAGGCCTGGATTCCTTCCTAAACATACATATTTTAACTGGATACTAATATTTATAGGTAAAGTAGATCCAGGGAATATCTGATTGCCTCTTGGGGGATCAGGAAGGATTTTTCCCCTGCTGTAGCAAATTGGATCATGCTTTGCTGGTGGTTTTTTTTGCCTTCTTCTGGATTTACTGTGGGTTTAGGATTGTAAAAAAATGTTGTTTTTCTTTTTTTTCCCTTTCATTGTTTGAACTATAGATTTGTGTATTTTTTCAACCAGACTAACAATGTATCTATGTAATATATTTTCTACTGATCCACTTTCACTGACACACTGGGACACATATTGCCCAAGTTCACTCTGCACTTTTCTTTTCCCAGTTATATCAACTGTTGCTAGGTCACTAGCTCACAACCATTATAGCTACATATTTTGTACATGTCATAGACTAATAGCATATAAGCATAAAAGGCTCATGATATTATAGCACGTTAATCAGACTTACATAAACAAAAAGCCAGGCAAGCAGGAATTTTCAGAAGCAGATCTTAGAAATAGCAGCCTGTGTATGTCTTTTCACTACAGGTTTTCATTAAAAGATAAAAAATAATCTAGGCCAGTGTTTCTCAACTTTTTTTTTCAGTCAAGGCATTCTTTAAAAAGTGTTGGACAGTCTTAATGCAATTCTGAAATGTAACAACTATTCTAATAGTTTTACATAATGCAGCAACATCCGCAAGTCTAAGCAAGACACCCAACATTAAAGGTGATTTATTCTTCCAAAGCAAATACACTTTTGCAAATCGGTACTGACTAGTATTCCAGTGTTTCGCTTCTCCCCCAGTTTTTCTCCATCACTCAGCTAATGTGACCCCAATGCTAATGTAGAGGGATAGGGAAGGGTCAAACAAGGATCCTTCTTATCAACTGATGATGCCATTGTTTGTTTTGACGCTGGCAGAAGGTTGTAATAGTGCACAACGAAAACCTGTGAGTTAGTGTAACTAAAAAGCCTTCATCCACACGCCAGCTTGTTGTTTTTTTTTGGGCAATTTTTAGGCATTTAGACTATAAACACACATCCACAAAACAGGGGTGTAAATTGCCACCATCCCTGCATTTCTTACAAAACAGAGTACCCCTATGGGTTAGGATTTTTAGAGGCAATTTCAACTGACTCAAATTATAAATATAAAAAAGTTTATTTGAACAAATTCATTAAAAGTAATGCCCAAGATTGGACCATTACGGCGTAATACCATTGACAATTGGTGTTGATTTTTCGATTATATACATAGATACAGAGAAAATAATTGAAAGAGACACATGTCCTATATTCAAGATGATATGACCCAGCCCAGGAAATAGTCGCCTGTTGAAGCAGTGACCTATCCTGGGGAGAGTTTGTCCAACGCATTTCAGAATTTTGTCAGTATTAATTCTTTCTTCAGGGAAAGATATCACCATCTGTAGAGTAGAAAAATGTGCATACTAATATCTTGCCTGGAATTTCATTGCATATACATCAACATTCCTGTGTAAATTTTGATTACTTACAGAACAACACAGTATATTGACCTTTCTCAGGCATGCCCCCCTCTCTCTCTCTTTGCTCATTGTGTACTTCCCAAAGCGTCGGAATGGCAGGACAAGACAATCATCCAACGACTAGTGCAAAGCCCATAATGTGAAATGAAGGGTTTCTAGGATATACATATATAAAGTATTCAAACATGGGAAGCTAAAATTAAAATTTAAGAAAAATCCCAGCTCATTCCCTGTTAACTAAAAAATTATCTTTGAAAAGGTTTTACCTTCCAAGTGGGTACAAGTAACAACAGATCTGTGGATGGGGATATGGAGCCATTTATCCAACAGGGGTTGCCAAAAATACGAAACTTTTCATGCCCCAATTACAACAACCAAGAAAGGGCCAGACCCCTGGATCCACCGCTCGTTCCTGTCACATCCACAGGTCCTAGGAAAACATGTGGTCCGATAGACCGAAGAGAGGGAAGATGGCGCCGGTCACCATCCCCGGCGTCCTATAAACCGCGCAGGCGCCTCCTCCGAATGGAAGTGCGTCACCGCGCGTTCGGTCATATCCGGCCGTTCTGAACAACGTCCCAAAGGGCCAGATGACACTGTGGTTTAGGACTATAACCAACAGCATGTTCAAAAGGGCAGCGCCATCTTGTGGAAGGATAAAAAATTACCTGACCACCTAGCGCTGACCAAAAAAGGCCCCTGGGCGGGATATTCCCAAACCACAGGGGCCTTCATGTGCTGGGCGCAATGGGAGAATGACAGAGAGATGGAGGGAGACATACCCCAGGAGACCTCATGTCCAAAGGAACACTATATATATTGTATCATAACAATTAAACATTTACCAAAAACAAGTTACATACAAAACAAAGCAAATACAAATCTTGGTTGCTTAGAATAACTGATACTCAGAATTTGAGAAACCAATCAGAAATTAAACGCAACCATTTCTAGAAAGAATACAATTCATAAAAAAGGGAAAAGAAAGGAAAAGAAAAAGAAAAAAGAAGAAACCTCCAGGTATCTGTCGGATCAGTCTGTGGGGAGGTACCTGGGAGATGGCACTGGGGATGGAGAGGATAGGACCTGCGTAGAGGTCGGTGGGGTGGGCCACCTTGGGCCTGTGTCGGACATGGGGTGCCACATGCAACATTGCTACACCTGTACATCCTTCCTCAGGGAAGAGGGGCGTGGTGAAGAGGAAGACAGAAATTATTAATCAGTTTTTTTCAGATCTATAGCCCTCTAAAAAGGGTATAAAGCTTTCTGCCTCATTCAGGCCAGGGTGCATGGTGTCCCTAAAATGCCTGATCCAACGCATTTCGCGCTGAAGGAGGGTCTTGTTCCAATCATCACCCCTGGCCGGAATGTGTATTCTATCAATCACCATAAAGAGAACTCTTGGCATGCGATAATGATGGAATTTTGCCACATGTCTCCCCAAGGGGAGATAAAGGTTGCCCATCCGCATGCCCTGAGATGTTTATTTACTCGTGCTTGAAATTCTTGTTTAGTTTTCCCTACATAAAAGGAACCACACTGGCATTGGGCAAGATATACCACTCCTCTGGTATGACAGTTGGAAAAATGTCTGGAGACAAATTTTTTCGCCATTGGGTAAAGTTCTGTATTGGCCACCGCCAATATATGGGCAGCAGGAGCATGACCCACAGGGGTAGGTCCCCATGTTTTTGCATGGGTCACCTCGTGTGCCCCTATATTCGCTCTGGACTAGGCGGTCTCCAATTGGCCCTGCCTTTCTATAAGTGACTTGTGGGTACGTCCCTACTAATTTGCCCAAAATAGGGTCTTTTTTAAGTAGGGACCAATGTTTGGTTAATATCTTACGTATTTGTTTGTTCTTTTGAAAAGCGTAAAATTAATCTAGCAGTATCAACTCCAGCTTTTTTATTGTTTTTAAGTTTGAATATTAAATTTTGTCTGTCCAAATCTTTTACCCGATTAAACGCTTTCCTCAAGGAGGTTTTGGTGTACCTATCTCGTAATCTTGCGTTAATAGAGTCCGCTTCAAAGTTAAAGTCTTTATATGATGTACAGTTCCGTTTCATTCGCTAAAATTGACTGTAAGGTATCAATTTTTTCAAAGGTTCGGGATGAAAGCTGTTTGCATGCAATAGTGTGTTGCCTGCAGTTTCCTTTCTGTAAAGAGTAGTGGTGAGTTTACCTTGACAGTCCTTTTGAATATAAACATCCAAAAAGGCAATACAACTTTCATGATGAGTCATGATCGTTATAATAAAATAGTTGAACCTCCATTCATGTGCAACCTAGAGGTTGCTGCCATTGAGCGGATTCTTCATCAACACTCTACACATGAATGGAAGTTCAACTCTTTTATTATAACTATGCTGGACTTTATTCTACAGCACAATAATTTCATGTTTAAGGGCTCCCACTACCTCCAGGTACAGGGTATGGCGATGGGGACCTCGTGTGCCCCCTTGTACGCTAATCTGTACCTGGGGGAGTGGGAGAAGGAATTACTTACTCGGGATGAGCTATCATGTTACACCAAGCACGTCGTCGTGTGGCAACGCTATATCGACAACGTGTTTATGGTGTGGGATGGCCCAGTGGAATTGCTCAAAAATTACTTAGATGAGATGAATAAGAGTGAGTTAAACTTGTTTTTTACTATGACTCATCATGAAAGTCGTATTGCCTTTTTGGATGTTTATATTCAAAAGGACAGTCAAGCTAAACTCACCAGTACTCTTTATAGAAAGGAAACTGCAGGCAACACACTATTGCATGCAAACAGCTTTCATCCCAAACCTTTGAAAAAATCGATACCTTACAGTCAATTTTTGCGACTGAAACGGAACTGTACGTCATATAAAGACTTTAAATTTGAAGCGGACTCTCTTAACGCAAGATTAGGAGATAGAGGGTACACCAAAACCTCCTTGAGGAAAGCGTTTAATTGGGTAAAAGATTTGGACAGACAAAATGTAATATTCAAACCTAAAAACAATAAAAAAGCTGGAGTTGATACTACTAGATTAATTTTACGCTATTCAAAAGAACATAAACAAATACGTAAGATATTAACCAAACATTGGTCCCTACTTACAGAAGACCCTATTTTGGGCAAATTAGTAGGGACATACCCACAAGTCACTTATAGAAAGGCAGGGTCAATTGGAGACCGCCTAGTCCAGAGCGAATATAGGGGCAGCACACGAGGTGACCCATGCAAAAACATGGGGACCTACCCCTGTGGGTCATGCTCCTGCTGCCCATATATTGGCGGTGGCCAATACAGAACTTTACCCAATGGCGAAAAATTTGTCTCCAGACATTTTGCGAACTGTCATACCAGGGGATTGGTATATCTTGCCCAATGCCAGTGTGGTTCCTTTTATGTAGGGAAAACTAAACAAGAATTTCAAGCACAAGTAAATAAACATCTCCAGGGCATGTGGATGGGCAACCTGTATCTCTCCTTGGGGAGACATGTGGCAAAATTCCATCATTATCGCATGCCAAGAGTTCTCTTTACGGTGATTGATAGAATACACATTCTGGCCAGGGGTGGTGATTGGAACAAGACCCTCCTCCAGCGCGAAATGCGCTGGATCAGGCATCTTAGGGCCACCGTGCCCCCTGGCCTGAATGAGGCAGAAAGCTTTAGACCCTTTTTAGAGGGCTATAGTTCTGGAAAAACAGATTAAAAATTTCTGTCTTCCTCTTCACCCCGCCCCTCTTCCCTGAGGAAGGATGTACGGGTGTAGCAATGTGGCATGTGGCACCCCATGTCCGACACAGGCCCTAGATGGCCCACCCCACCGACCTCTACCCAGGTCCTATCCTCTCCATCCTCAGTGCCTTCTCCCAGGTACCTCCCCACAGACTGATCCGACAGATACCTGGAGGTTTCTTCTTTTTTCTATTTCTTTTCCTTTCTTTTCCCTTTTTTATGAATTGTTTTCTTTCTATAAATGGTTGCGTTTAATTTCTGATTGGTTTCTCAAATTCTGAGTATCAGTTATTCTAAGCAACCAAGATTTGTATTTGCTTTGTTTTGTATGTAACTTGTTTTTGGTAAATGTTTAATTGTTATGATACAACATATATAGTGTTCCTTTGGACATGAGGTCTCCTGGGGTATGTCTCTCTCCATCTCTCTGTCATTCTCCCATTGCGCCCAGAACATGAAGGCCCCTGTGGTTTGGAAATATCCCGCCCAGGGGCCTTTTTTGGTCAGCGCTAGGTGGTCAGGTAATTTCTTATCCTTCCACAAGATGGCGCTGCCCTTTTGAATGTGCGGTCAGTTATAGTCCTAAACCACAGTGTCATCTGGCCCTTTGGGACGTTGTTCCGAACGGCCGGATATGACCGAACGCACAGTGACGCACTTCCATTCAGAGGAGGCACCTGCACGGTTTATAGGACGCCAGGGATGGTGAACGGCGCCATCTTCCCTCTCTTCGGTCTATCCGACCGCATGTTTTCCTAGGACCTGTGGATGTGAAAGGAATGAGCGGTGGATCCAGGGGTCTGGCCCCTTCTTGTTTGTTGTAATTGGGGCATGAAAAGTTTCGTTTTTTTGGCAACCCCTGTTGGATAAACGGCTCCATATCCCCACCTACGGATCTGTTGTTACTTGTACCCACTTGGAAGGTAAAACCTTTTCAAAGATAATTTTTTAGTTAACAGGGAATGAGCTAGGACTTTTCTTAAATTTCAATGTAAGCTTCCCATGTTTGAATCCTTTATATATGTATATCCAAAAACCCTTCATTTCACATTATGGGCTTTGCAGTGGTCATTGGATGATTGCCTTGTCCTACCATTCTGACGCTTTGGGAAGTACACAATGAGCAGAGAGAGAGGGGGGGGGCATGCCTGAGATGATCCGAATCACACAAAGGTCTATATACTGTGTTGTTCTGTAAGTAATCAAAATTTACACAGGAATGTTGATGTATATGCAATGAAATTCCAGACAAGATATTAGTATGCACATTTTTCTACTTTACAGATGGTGATATCTTTCCCTGAAGAAAGAATTAATACTGACAAAATTCTGAAACGCGTTAAAGGAACCCTCCCCAGGATAGGTCCCCAGGATAGGTTACTGCTTCAACAGGCGACTATTTCCTGGGCTGGGAGATATTATCTTGTATATAGGACATGTGTCTCTTTCAATTATTTTCTCTGTATCTATGTATATAATCGAAAAATCAACACCAATTGTCAATGGTATTATGCTGTAATGGTCCAATCTTGGGCATTACTTTTAATGAATTTGTTCAAATAAACTTTATTATATTTATAATTTGAGTCAGTTGAAATTTTTAGGCATTTTGCCAAGACATCCCTGAAGACTCCATGTATGTCCTGAGTGTGCATAGCAGGTTTTGATATCAAAGCCCTTTCCTGGCTAAATATTTCTATGCTTGTAAATAAAACCTAGGGTACAATGGGCTTTACAAAAACTAATTTGAAGATTGGAATAAAACTTGAAAGTACTGCAAAGTATTTTTTCCAGCGCTGTTGTTATCCAAGGCATAGTTTTAGGTCAAGCTCACTTTAAAAGCCAACTTTTACACCATGTTACATATTACACCCGTATTTTGGGTGTAACATGTAATATGGTGCCCAGCTGTCCCCCCCCCCCCAAACCGCCCCCCTCTAACAGGGTCTGCTGGGGGTTCATCTTCATGCCAGCTTTTGTCTATGGAGATAATTTAATGATGGAAATCTCATTAGTTGGTGGAAATGAAAGAGGCATTTTTATTGGTTTTGTAAAACCTGATTCAGGTGCAGAAAAAGCAGGTCTGAAAGAGGGACATCAACTTTTATTGGTAAGTGTATGACTTTATAAATGCTAATCATTTGTTAATCATTTGGCTAATAATTATTTTCTTAAGTGTTACGTACAAGTTTGAAAACTCTGACTGTAAAGCTCTTAAGGTGGTGTTTTTGGTTGATAGTATAGTTAGTATTGAGGCATTATGGAAGATATAGTGGTAGTAAATTAATTTCACACAGTCTGTAAACACTATCACAGGGTTTTCAACTTTATTATCCCATGTGCCACTTTAAAAAATCCATCTTCGCAAGTTTTTTTTAAGCCTCTTTAGAGGTGTTATTGGAGCATTCAGTAACATAAACATAGTCTTGGTGAAAAACACAATAATTTAAATGTTTAGTTCACACTTCCTCTAGCTCCAAAATCAAAAATCCATACCTTGTTATGGCCTCAGCGCTGAACATAGAGTCTCCAGGAGCCTGTGCATTGCACCTGCAATTTACTTTGCAGGCTCATGTGTAAAAAATAATGAATTCACTTTTTTCAGCAAATGTGGATGTATTTGTTATTTTTTTGCCCTTAAAACATTAAAGGATCCAATTATATTTTTTTCAGGTATTTTATTTTTATTTGCAGCAGCTCTGTGGGTTTTTCTTTCTGAACAGCTTTCTACATCAATATCTTTTTTACTCTGAGCCCAGAATTGCACTTTAAATATTATCAAAATAGAGATATCATATTTAAGAAATATGAATAGTGTGCTGTATGGAAACAGTCATTTTAGATAGACATAGCAATTGCAATAACTACTAAAATAATATAATGTATTAATAAAAACAATGATATTAATAATAGTGTTAATGGTTAATGTTAATGGTAAAATAATCTGTAAAAGCACAACCTGTGGCAAATTATACTGTACAAATGAGTTTTAGCTAAGTATGGTACAAATGGTTGTATACTTATGTTTTCCAAGTATGTCAATGAAAACCTGCCAACCATTTTAATACAGTATATTGTTCTACCAAAGAGCAGGCACCACAAGATGCCGTTTATTATTTTTGTTACCCAGAAAAGCCTATTTGTTGCACCTGTGTTTTCTGTTTTACTTTATGGCTAAGGTCCTTTATCCTGTAGCTAAGCTCTACCCATTAGCCAGCCCAATTCAGTCATAGCATATCTTTGTCCCATAGTGAAAATCTCAGTGGACGGGGAAAGCTTGGTGGGTATGACTTAGCTCCAGGGTCAGGTCCTAGGCCTAAAGTTGACATAAAAGGAATAAAGTATAGCAAGAATTACAGAGGCAGACAATGCTTTACTGACTAACACAGGCAATAACAGGTGCCTAGGCTTACCTGTTTCTAGGCAAGCATAATGTTTTTCTTTTAAAAACTTAAGGTTTGCTTTAATCTGACCTTGTAAATGACATGCATGTGTAAACCACTTCATACTATGTATGATGTGTATTAAAACAATCTATGTGGCTTTTGCATGGAAGGCATATGTGGTGGTGGTGGTACTGAGTTTCTGTGCACATTTGAATTATACTGTTGCAAGTACCACTGAAAATCATTGACAGTTGTGTTAAATCTTCAGTTATACATTATAGCCCCTCTTGTTAATATCTTAGACTCAATCCTTTGTTGCAGGCCCTTCCGTCCATCTGTAACATTGTCAGGACCACCCAGGAGCACCAATCATTGTGTAGTGTTTGCCACATTGGATGGAGATAATTTAATGATGGAAATCTCATTAGTTGGTGGAAATGAAAGAGGCATTTTTATTGGTTTTGTAAAACCTGATTCAGGTGCAGAAAAAGCAGGTCTGAAAGAGGGACATCAACTTTTATTGGTAAGTGTATGACTTTATAAATGCTAATCATTTGTTAATCATTTGGCTAATAATTATTTTCTTAAGTGTTACGTACAAGTTTGAAAACTCTGACTGTAAAGCTCTTAAGGTGGTGTTTTTTGTTGATAGTATAGTTAGTATTGAGGCATTATGGAAGATATAGTGGTAGTAAATTAATTTCACACAGTCTGTAAACACTATCACAGGGTTTTCAACTTTATTATCCCATGCGCCACTTTAAAAAATCCATCTTCGCAAGTTTTTTTAAGCCTCTTTAGAGGTGTTATTGGAGCATTCAGTAACATAAACATAGTCTTGGTGAAAAACACAATAATTTAAATGTTTAGTTCATATTTGATCACAGCCTCCAGAACCTTAGGGGTACTTGTTTAGCAATACTTGTGTTTCTCCCTTAGGGTCATGTAGTAGTAAATAATCAAACTAAGTTTGATAAAACATGGCAGCAGTGGATACACTACCTTTCGGTGGATGGCTGAGGTGGGGGATACCTCAACCGCTCCTGCTCTTATCTTTACTACTTTCCTTCTTTCTTTCTGCCTTCTCCTCTCTACAATATACTTTTGGTTTTGAGCTGACTGCACATCATTTTACTACTTTTATATTGGTTGATAGTGCAAAGTTTTTGACCATTAATCTATGTACAGTACCTTATTAAACAAATGTTCTGTTTACTCTTCTGCATTATGAGTATAATACTGCATTTAACATCATGAGGCCCTTCAACTGCACTATGGGTGTCATCTCGTAAATTTCTTTATACCTGAATTTGTTTGTGATATTTCCGGTCACTGATTATATGAATATGTTATCTGAAACTGTTTGTATTGCTACTTGATGAGTTTTGCATATTATCCTCCCAATATGGGGAGGTCTCAAGTTATGTTTAGTATTTTTAACTTATAATTTTGCAAAACTAACATATTGAAATATATAATGTTTTATGGTAACTGACATATACGATGTAGATCTTGTATTGTCACAAGAGTGGAACCTGTCCTGTTAAACTGTTTTATGGTCTTGGTCACCTTGCTGTAGCTCAGTTTCAGGGTCTTGGCAATCTTCTTATAGCCTAGGCCATCTTTATGTAGAACAACAATTCTTTTTTTCAGATCCACAGAGAGTTCTTTGCCATGAGGTGCCATGTTGAACTTCCAGTGATCAGTATGAGAGAATGAGAGCAATAACACCAAATTTAACACACCTGCTCCCCATTCACACCTGAGACCTTGTAACACTAATGAGTCACATGACATTGGGGAGGGAAATGGCTAACTGGGCCCAATTTGGACATCTTCACTTAGGGGTGTACTCACTTTTGTTGCCAGCAGTTTAGACATTAATGGCTGTGTGTTGAGTTATTATGAGGGGACAGCAAATTTACACTGTTATACAAGCTGTACACTCACTACTTTACATTGTAGCAAAGTGTAATTTTTTCAGTGTTGTCACATGAAAAGGTATAATAAAATATTTAGAAAAACTTACTTTTGTGAGATACTGTATTTCCAGTGCTAGTATAGTACATTGCTAAGAATTGAAGGGTTTGAGAACTGCATAATGTGACTATATACTGTAGGAAAGAAGTTGGTCAGTATGTAATCTGGTTATGTTTTTTTGTATTGAACCAAGTTAGATTTACTGAAGGGGGACCATTTAGCAGAGAGCTTATAAATAATATAATTTGTCTTTAGTGTAGATTCCTGGTATTTAGGGATATCGTTAACTGATCCCTAGTCTCTGGAATGTTTTAATGTAGCAGCCTGAGATACAAATTGTAAATACCAGACAACTCACTGTTTTCCTTATAAGCAAGTCTCTATTATTTGCAATAATAATTTGTATTGCCTTTTCAAGCAGATTTTACAATCATTCATTGCAGATGAACAAAGGTGGTATGTAGGTTTAGCAGTACATGGATGTATTCTGTTTTGGCAACTGAAATGTTAACTAACAAATACCATTCCTAGGGGCTTTCAGTCCCAAGATTCAAAGGATAAAGTGTAGGGAAACTTGGAAAGCATGATAAACACAGTGAGGGGCACCTGGGAAACATAGGAGAAGAAAAACAGAAGGGGGGATGCCCAGGAAGACAGGGGCAAGTCAGTATGCAGCATTCATATCCAAAGGAGCATCCCTGTGATATTCGCAAACAAACCAAATGATGTAACCACTATGTTCACGTGATTTTAAAACAATAATAATAAAAATATAACTCACCACAGTTGCTGATCTCTATGAATTATATGGTATCTCTCACAAAAGTGACTACACTCCTCATATTTTTATAAATATATGATTATATCTTTTCATGTGACAACGCTAAATTAATTACACTTTGCTACATTGTAAAGTAGTGAGTGTGTAGCTTGTATAACATTGTAAATTTGCTGTCCCCTCAAAACAACTCAACATACAGCCATTAATGTCTAAACCGCTGGCAACAAAAGTGAGTACACCACAAGTGAAAATGTCCGAATTGGGCCCAATTAGCCATTCCCCCTGCCATTGTCATGTGAGTCATTAGTGTTACAAGGTGTCAGGCATGAATGGGGAGCAGGTGTGTTAAATTTGGTGTTATCGCTCTCATTCTCTCATACTGGTCACTGGGAGTTCAACATGGCACCTTATGGCAAAGAACTCTCTGAGGATCTGAAAAAAAGTATTGTTGCTCTACATAAAGATATCCTAGGCTATAAGAAGATTGCCAAGACCCTGAAACTGAGCTGCAGCACAGTGGCCAAGATCATACAGTGGTTTAACAGGACAGGTTCCACTCAGAACAGGCTTCGCCATGGTCGACCAAAGAACTTGAGTGCACATGCTCAGCGTCATATCCAGAGTTTGTCTTTGGGAAATAGACATATGAGTACTGAAAGCATTGCTGCAGAGGTTGAAGGGGTGGGGGTCAGCCTGTCAGTGCTCAGACCATATGCTGCACACTGCATCAAAATGGTCTGCATAGCTGTCATCCCAGGAGGAAACCTGTTCTAAAGATGATGCACAAGAAAGCCCACAAACAGTTTACTGAAGACAAGCAGGCTAAGGACATGGATTACTGGAACCATGTCCTGTGGTTTCATGAGACCAAAATAAACTTATTTGGTTCAGATAGTGTCAAGCGTGTGTGGTGGCAACCAGGTGAGGAGTACAAAGACAAGTGTGTCTTGCCTACAGTCAAGCATGATGTTGGGAGTGACAAGGTCTGGGGCTGCATGAGTGCTGCCGGCACTGGGAAACTACAGTTCATTGAGGGAATCATGAATGCCAACATGTACTGTGACATACTGAAGCAGAGCATGATTTCCTCCCTTCGGAGACTGGGCCGCAGGGCAGTATTCCAACTGGATAACGACCCCAAACACACCTCCAAGACGACCACTGCCTTGCTAAAGAAGCTGAGGGTAAAGGTAATGGAATGGCCAAGCATGTCTCCGGACCTAAACTCTATTGAGCATCTGTGGGGCATCCTCAAACGGAAGGTGGAGGAGCACAAGGTCTCTAACATCCACCAGCTCCATGATGTCATCATGGAGGAGTGGAAGAGTACTCCAGTGGCAACCTGTGAAGCTCTTGTGAACTCCATGCCCAAGAGGGTTAAGGCAGTGCTGGAAAATAATGGTGGCCACACAAAATATTGACACTTTGGGACCAATCTGGACATTTTCACTTAGGGATGTACTCGCTTTTGTTGCCAGCAGTTTAGACATGAATGGCTGTGTGTTGTTATTTTTAGGGGACAGCAAATTTACAGTGTTATACAAGCTGTACACTTACTACTTTACATTGTAGTAAAGTGTAATTTTTTGAGTGTTGTCACATGAAAAGATATAAAAAATTATTTACAAAAATGTAAGGGATGTACTCACTTTTGTGAGATACTGTATGTGTTCAATATACAGTTACAGTTTGAAAATTCCAGGAGTCAGGATCAACCAAGGGTCCCTTGCACCTTTCAAAGTTAGCTTGAAAAAAGACACAAGACCCTCTGGTTCAAGCAATAGAAAATAAATATATAAATATTTTGAAAACCTCCATATGCAGAACCCTATACTCACAGTTGATCCAGAGGAAGGCAAAAAAAACTTAAAGCATGGTCCAATTTGCTCCTCCAGAGGGAGAAAAAAAAATCTTCCTAATCGCCTAGGGCAATCTGATATTCCCTGGGTCAACTATGTCTGTTGGTATTACTTATAATAGCAGTAAACTGCAGAAAAAAAAAGAAAAGAAAATGGGCCCCTGCAGGATAATGTCATAATGTGCTAGGTATGCACTGCTTACTAGCACTTTATCCCAGACTTACCTTAAAACAAAGAACCTCCAGCAGCACGCTGTCACTGCTGCCGGGGCTTCTATCCTCATCCGGTCTTTCTTCCGGGCTCGCGGTTTGAATAGCCAAACCGCAATGACATCACTCCTGTGCATGCACAGGAGAGCGAAGGCCGTGGCACAGAGCTCTGAATGGACGGTGCTGGGAATCTTAAGAGTTATATTTGATCAGGTAGACCTAGTCCTCTAAATTTTGTAGTTTCGTATAGTATAGATTTTGCTATGTTTTCATATTTCTTATCCCAAATAACAGGTGCTATATCAGATTGGAACCTAGCCAGATCTTTGACCTTTGAAGCATAAATTAAAGATCCACTTATTAGGCCTGGGCACCCTCCCCTTGTAAAATCACCGCCTTTAAAGTATTTTTTAAAAAATGCATATTGTTATTTAGAGTTTTATATTTATTTTCACAGTTAGATGGTTTCATCAAAGGAAAAAAACAGTGTGTGCCCATGGACTCATGTACAAAAGAAGAAGCTCACTGGGCTATTCAAAGATGTAAAGGACTGGTTACTGTTCATTATAAATTAAACAATGAAGGTAAGGAAACAAACAAAACTAAAATGTGCAATCATTATGCAAAAACAACAACATTTAGTGTTGAACATTGTGCTCTTTAACCCATCTATTATTATTAATTATATTATTTATTTATCTGTGTACCCAAAAATGTTGTAATTTCTTTTATCTGAGTTGGTTCACAAGACAACAAAAGATGAAACTTATAAATTACACACTGCAAAATCAATTTTTGCTATTGACGCACTTTGTGTTACAGGATACAGTAAACTAATGAAAGATGTAGAAGAAGGGAAAATTCGATCAGGGGACTCCTTTTATATTCGCTTAAATTTAAGCATTTCAAGTCATCTAGACAGCTGCTCACTTTCTGTAAACTGTGATGATATTGTACATGTTCTTGACACTATGCATCAGGGAAGGTATGAGTGGCTTTGTGCCAGAGTTGATCCATTTACAGTACGAAACATGGATGTTGGAACAATTCCAAGCTACAGCAGGTATGTAGTCAAATTTACATGTTTATATGGGTTGTAAAGTTGTTTTGGAGTATATAGCTGGTCAGTATGTGGTATATAATGTACAACACACGGTATACTGTAGACATGTGCAATTCGTTTTGTTCCAAATTCGTTTTGGAACGAAAATCCATTTACCAAATTTTTCAGACTATTCGTAAGTTCAAATAGTTGAAAATTTGTAAATTCAAAAACACGAAAATTAGAAAATCTGAAATAACTAACTATAATAACTTAACTATTACTAACTATTAAATTATAGGTATTGGAATTTCCTTTAACATTTGGCTGTTAGTGAATGTAACAAATACAAATTTATACGAAGTTACAAATTATCCAAAATACCAAATGCCGTATCTAAACGAATGGAACGTAGCAAATTAACAATAATAATAATAAAAACGTTTTATTTTTATTTATTATTAATTTGTTCCTATTCCATTTGTTTAGATGTGGCATTCGTTATTTCGAATAATTTGTAACTTCGGATAAATTCGTATTCGTTATGTTCACTAACAGCTAAATTTGAAAGGAAATTCCAATACCTATAATTTAATAGTTAGTTATTATTAATTAGTTAATTAATTATTATTTTGAATTACCGGATTTTTGAATGTATGAATTTACGAATCATAATGAATGACCCCGAAAACGAAAATAAAAACGAATGAAACAAAAAACGAAAACAAATTAATTTTTCAACAAATTAATTTTTCATCAGTGCACAAGTCTAGTATACGGCGAAATATATAACATACAGAACAACATGTAAAGCAGACCTGAATTGTGTATATACTGTATTATATAGCAAATCAATTATTATAATACTATTACATATTGTGTTTGTTAAAGCGTATGTAAACCCTAAATTTATTTTTCAAAGTTTGTGGCATCATGTCTCACTTTATACAGTTTCTCAAGCAAATCATTTTTTGTGAATCAGTTGCAAAGGACTACATGACCCGTGTTGGATACCCAGATTCCCAGTTTGCACCCCAGCTATAACAAATCATTGTATGGTCACTGCTATACCCGATCAACTGTGAAAGCTCCTTCAGTTGGTCATTGGGCTGCCTAGTGGACAGACAGGCCAATAACCCACTAAAGGAGCTCGCAAATCAGGTTGAAAATCCTACTGCTAATTGAGAGGCAGTGGCCAGCACTGTCAGCATGAAACCGGTAGTTCTGTTACTTGCAGAATCTCTGCCTAAGAAACTTTGCAACAGATTCACAAAAAATGATTTGCGTATAAAAATAATATACAGTGCGTGATGCCAAACATGCTTAAAAATAGATTAGGGTTTACATACACTTGGTGGCTTTTAATAACAGAAAGCAAATAATCTTGCCCTATAATGCAATAATGCACCTCTATTCTTATTTGGGAAAATCCTGTTTATTTACAGTCAGAGTAGGGTGTCAGACAGTGAACACTTTGGTAACCCCTGTAGCTTTGGGAAGAATAGGCCTCAAGAATCCCTATACTGCCTCAGAGTTCACAGTATTTTAATTATTAACTCATAACAGACAGGATCACAATAGTGAAAGGGGATAGCAAAGTCATTTTAACACCAAAAAAGCTGTGTTTTTGGAGTTGTTGTGCATGTGGACATTTGACAGGATGTGCGTTGCAGTCAAGCTGTTCCTTTTCAAAGTTAAAAGAGAGAAGTAGTTTGCACTAATACCATCAGAGGAGGGAGATGTGTCGAGCAGCAATAGGGGTGCCAAAAACAAATATACAATGAGCCACTTGCGCTAAGGGCCCTTTCACATGGGCTTTCCGTTCAAGTCCGCCTGTCAGTTTTTCAGGCAGACCTGAACGGACACTCCATGCAGTCCTATGGAGCGGCGGATGTCATCGGAGACATGTCTGTGACATCCGCCGCTCTCCGATCCAATCCTGTCCGTGAAATCCAGATGGATGGAAACCCTATTTTCCATCCGTCTGTAGAATCGGAGCGGATCGGATGAAAACGGACAGACGGTCCGTTTTCATTCGCTCTCCATAGAGGAGAGCGGCGCTCTGACCGTTCCATCCTTCGGCTCAGCGGAGATCAGCGGAGCGATCACCGCTGAGCAAAAACAGACCCCATACACGGAAAGCCCGTGTGAAAGGGCCCATAGTGTGAATATATACACCGATCAGCCCAGGGCTGGCCCAAGACATTGTGCTGCCTGGGTCCAAGAATGAAATGCTGCCCCCCCCCCCCCAAAAAAAAATCATGCACACCAAAAATCACCCACATTCACATCATTATTTTATATCATGATAGATAAAACTAAAACTCAATTTATCAGGAAGTCAGATTTTGCAACAAACACATAAGTATGAATGTAGGTTAAGGGCTAGTGCAGTATATAGACAGGCTAGTGTAGTACAAAGACAGGCTAGGGTAGTATATGGACAGGCTAGGGTAGTATATGGACAGGCTAGTGTAGTATATCAACAGGCTAGTGTAGTATATAGACAGGCTAGGGTATAAACACAGACAGGCTAGGGTATATACAGAGATAAGCTAGGGTATATGCAGAGACAGGCTAGGGTATATACAGACAGGCTATGGTATATACAGACAGGCTATGGTATATACAGACAGGCTAGTGTATATACAGAGACAGGCTAGTGTATATACAGAGACAGGCTAGGGTATATACAGAGACAGGCTAGGGTATATACAGTCAGGCTAGGGTATATACAGAGACAGCCTAGGGTATATACAGAGACAGGCTAGTGTATATACAGACAGGCTAGGAGGTATATGCAGACAGGCTAGGGTATATACAGAGACAGGCTAGGAGGTGTACAGGGGTATACAGAGACAGTCTAGCGGGTATACAGAGACAGGCTAGGAGGTATACAGAGACAGGCTGGGAGGTATACAGAGACAGGCTAGTGGGTATACAGAGACAGGCTAGGGGGTATACAGAGACAGGCTAGGAGGTATACAGAGACAGGCTAGGGGGTATATACAGAGACAGGCTAGGGGGTATACAAAGACAGGCTAGGGGTATACAGAGACAGGCTAGGGGGTATATACAGAGACAGGCTAGGGGATATACAGAGACAGCTTAGGGTATATACAGAGACAGGCTAGGGGGTATATACAGAGACAGGGTAGGGGGTATACAGAGACAGGCTAAGATGTATACAGAGAAAGGCTAGGGGTATATACAGAGACAGGCTAGGGGGTATACACAGACAGGCTAGAAGGTATACAGAGGCAGGCTAGGGGGTATACAGAGACAGGCTAGGGAGTATACAGAGACAGCCTAGGGTATATACAGTATCTCACAAAAGTGAGTACACCCCTCATGTTTTTGTAAATATTTTATTCTATCTTTTTGTGTGACAACACTGAAGAAATGACACTTTGCTACAATGTAAAGTAATCAGTGTACAGGTTGTATAACAGTGTAAATTTGCTGTCCCCTCAAAATAACTCAACACACAGCCATTAATGTCTAAACTGCTGCCAACAAAAGTGAGTACACCCTTAAGTGCAAATGTCCAAATTGGGCCCAAAAGTGTTAATATTTTGTGTGGCCACCACCATTTTCCAGCGCTGCTTTAACCCTCTTGGGCATGGAGTTTTCCAGAGCTTCCCAGGTTGCCACTGGAGTCCTCTTCCACTCCTCCATGACGACATCACGGAGCTGGTGGATGTTAGAGACCTTGCGCTGTTCCACCTTCCATTTGAGGATGCCCCACAGATGCTCAATTGGGTTTAGGTCTGGAGACATGCTTGGCCAGTCCATCACCTTTACCCTCAGCTTCTTTAGCAAGGCAGCGGTCGTCTTGGAGGTGTGTTTGGGGTCTTTCTGGTTTCCAAGAATTTTCTTCGGGCCCATATCCTTTCCACTTCACTGAGTGACCCCTGCTCTTTTCCTGCAATCGAGGATGGTCTCCACCTCAAATTCCTCCTCTCCATCCACCAGGACTGGTTCAGGTGTAGCAGTTTTCCGTCCGGGAAACGGATCCTTAGTAACCGGTTTGAGGAGGTGTACATGGAATACCGGATGGATCCGGAGTGAGGGCGGAAGATCGGGATCGTAGGCTACATTATTGATTTTTCTCTTCACTAGGAGAGGTCCTATGTATCTCGGTCCTAGTTTTTTGGACAGGCAAGACAGTTTTAAGTTTGTGGTTGCCAACCAGAACCGGTTGCCAGGCTGTAAGTCAAGTTCTCCTTGTCTCCCCCTGTCAAATGTCCTGGGTTTGAGCAAGAGTTTCCTGCAGCAGTTTGTTGTTATCTTCCAGGAATTGGGTGATCTCCTGCGTGGCAGGAATCACTTTCAGGTAGCAATTTGGGCAGGAATGTAGGGTGATAGCCGAGATTCGCCCAGAACGGAGATTGCTTAGTAGCAGAGTGGAATTGTTGTAGGCGAACTCGGCTAATGGCAGCAGGGAGATCCAGTCATTTTGGGAGTATGAGGAGTAGCAAATGAGGTATTGCTTGAGGGTATGGTTGGTCCTCTCTGTTTGGCCATTGGACTGCGGGTGGTAAGCTGATGAAAAGGCTAGTTCAATTCCCAAGATAGAACCCAGAGACCTCCAGACCCGGGATGTGAACTGCTACCCTCTATCAGACACAATGTTCTTTGGAATGCTGTGTAGGCGAACAACTTCCTTGATGAATACTTTGGCTGTTTCAGTAGCTGAGGGGGTGCCCTTCATTGGAATAAAGTGCGCCATTTTCGTGAGGCGGTCAACCACCACAAAGATTGTAGTGAATCCTTGACGGGGGCAACTCAACAATAAAGTCTATTGAGATTTGGGACCATGGACGCTCAGGAATGGTTAGCGGGTTTAGCAGGCCCCAAGCCTTGGTGCTCTCAGTCTTATTTTGAGCACAAGTAGGGCAGGCACCTATGTAACTTTTGCAGTCCTCCTTCATATGGGGCCACAAAAAAGTGCGGGCCAGCAGCTCCGCTGTCTTACGGTTGCCGAAATGCCCAGCTAGTTGATGGTCATGACAGAGTACCAAGGCAGTCAAACGGAGCTCCTCAGGCACAAAAATCTGAGTACCCGACCACCATAACCAGTTTTTTATAGAAAGTCCGGAGTCGACGGGTACAGTGGAGCCGGCTAAACTTTGCCTGATCCGGGTTAGGAAGTCCTCCTGGACCAACAAGAAGCTGTGGGCGGGTAAGATAGTATCTGGAGGAGATGCCTCCCCAGTCCCATGGAACATCCTGGACAGCGCATGGGGCTTAACGTTTTTGGATCTGGGCCGGTACGTTAAATGAAGCTGGAACTGGGAAAAGAACAAGGCCTAACGAGCCTGATGAGGCTTGAGTCTTTTAGCAGTCCTTAGATATTCTAAATTTTTGTGTTCTGTGAAGACCAGAACAGGATGGACTGCTCCTTCCAGGAGGTACCGCCACTCTTCCAGGGCGGACTTGATAGCTAAGAGTTCTCTGTCCCCCACATCGTAATTTCTCTCGGGGGCGTAAGCTTCCACGAGAAGAAGGCGATGGGGTGTAGTAAGGCTTTGGGCCCCTGTCTTTGGGATAAGACCGCTCCAACTGCGGTCTCAGAGGCATCCACCTCCAAGATAAATGGCGATGTGGAATCAGGGTGTTTTAGAACAGGCGCTGAAGTGAACAGTTTTTTCAGAGTTTGGAAGGCTGTGGTCCAGAAAAAATAAGAGTTCTGTTTGGTCAGTTGGGTTATTGGGGAGATGACTGCAGATAATCTCGGATAAACTTTCTATAGAGATTGGCAAAAGCTACAAAGCGCTGCACTGCTGTTTTATCCGCTGGCGTTGGTCAGTCAATGATAGCTGAGACCTTCTGGGGGTCCATGGTAGTGCCCGGAGTGGAAATGTGGAATCCCAGGAAGGAAATGTCTACACATTCAAAAGCACACTTTTTAGCCTTTGCATACAGGCCATGTTGCCGTTGGCGGCTAAGTACGCACTTGACGTGCTTGCGATGTTCCTACAAGTAGGGGAAGAAAATGAGGATGTCATCCAGATAGACCACTACAAATAAATCAAGATAGTCCCAAAAAACATCATTGACCAGGTGCTGGAAAGTGGCCTTGGCGTTGCAGAGCCCAAAGGACATGACCAAATATTCAAGATGGCCAAACCGAGTCCAAAAGGCCCTTTTCCATTCATCCACCTTCCGTATACGGATCAAATTGTAGGCCCCGCGAAGATCCAATTTGGTGAACACCGCTGCAGAGCCGAGACGTTGGAACAACTCATGGACCAGGGGCAGAGGATACCGTTTTTTGACCGTGATCTTGTTGAGACCCCGGTAATCTATACATGGCCAGAGGGTATGGTCCTTTTTCTCAATGAAAAAGATCACTGCTCCTGCAGGGGACGTAGAGGGCTGGATGAAGCCCTTGTGCAGATTTTCCTCAAGGTAGGCTTTGAGAGCCACTAGCTCCACTTCTGAAAAAGGGAATATTCTGCCAAAAGGGACCTCGGCTCCAGTTAACAGGTCTATCGGACAGTCGTATGACTTATGTGGAGGTAGGGTGTCTGCCCCCTTTTTACTAAATACATCCATGAAGTTGTGGTATACTTCGGGGACAGCAAGGCGGGTTTCCTGGTCTGGATCAGGGTTGAGACAGAGCACTGCTGATGATGCCCCTTGGGGCGACTGGAGACAGTGTTTTAGGCAGTAAGTGGACAGGAACTGAACTTCTCCGGTGTTCCAGTTAATGTGAGGACCGTGGATTCGGAGCCAGGAGAGACCAAGGATAACTGGAAACAATGGAGATGCAATAGCATCCAGCAGTAGGTATTCCTTATGGCCTTCGACCGTCTGGGCAGGCAGGGGAAAGGTCTCATGGGTCACTGTGCCGGACTTGATAATTGACCCATCAGCCAATCTAATGGCCATCTGATGTTCCATGGGCCGAAGAGGAATATGGAGCTGGGTGGCAAAGGAGAGGTTGATAAAAACAACTACAAGCCTCCGAGTCCAGGATGGCTGGCACTTGAATACTCCCATTGGGAAGCTGCAGAAAAATGGAGAGAATAAGGTGAGACTTAAGGCTCGGTAGGGTTAACACTTCCCCTAAACTTGGAGTCGAACACTTACCAGCCTTGGCGGGGCAGTTCCTTACTAGATGCCCTGAACCCCCACAGTAGAGGCACAAGTTAAGAGCCATGCGTCTCTGTCTTTCCTCAGAAGAGAGAAACGGCTGAAGGAGCCCAATTTGCATTTGGTCTTGTGGAGAGGAGGAGGTTGTTGTGGCCAGGCTTATTCCCGGGTAACTGGGCACTCGAGGAGCATCCAGGTGGGCCGCAGGGACCCTGTGGCTCTCTCTGCTTTGTGTTCTCGCAGGCGGCGGTCAGTTTGACTCGCCAAGTTGACTAAGGCGTCCAGGGTATGAGGTACCCCAACTCGCGCCAGCTCATCCTTGAGCAGCTCAGAGAGCCCCAGCCTGAATTAGTAGTAGAGGGCGGCATCATTCCATGCCATGTCGGCGAATTCTGACACATATTCCTCTGCAGTGCGGTGACCTTGTTGGAGGGCATGAAGTGCCGCTTCTGCAGTGGTGGCATGGTGGGGGTCCTCATATAATTGGGCCATGGCATGAAAGAACCGATCCAAAGTGGTGGCCTCAAGGGCTTTCTGCTCCAGCAGGCGGTGAGCCCAGGCCTGAGGTTCATCCAGGAGAAGAGAGATCACCAGGCCTACTTTGGTGGTTTCCAATGAAAATGTGCGGGGCTGGAGATCGAAATACAACTCGCACGAGTTATGGAAAGGCCCGGAACTTCCTGTGGTCCCCTGCAAACCGCTCGGGCATTGGGCACCTTAGGTTCCATAGGCAGAGCCACTATAGTGCGAGGGGGCGTTTGGCCAGCACTGGTGGGACTTGGAGACGCCAGGTCCCAGACTTGATTCTCCAAGTGGGTATATCCCTCCTGCAGGTTTTTCACGGCTTGGGTTAAGCCAGCAAGGTGAGCACATAATTCCTCCATTGGAAAGGGCCTCGGCGCAGACATAGCTGTCCGTTGCTGTCACGTACCTGGTGGTTGAGTCTGGCTTATGTGGGAGGCAACCTCTCTTATGGCCCTGGTTCGAGAACCCCTGATAGTGCAGAAAGGGAGCTCTGGAGCATAGGGGAGCATGAGGGCTGGACAAGTCTCTGGTGGTAGGTATAAGTCCACTGGAGCTGGCTGAAGGATAGTGGTGCAGTCCGGGTCGGTAACTGGCAGGCGGTGCAGTACAGAGGGATCAGGCAAACGGGTAGTCGGGTACAAGCTGGGTTGGCAACGTGCAGGCGGCAGGGATCAGACAGAAGAATAGTCTTAAACAGGCTGGGCTCAGGGCAGGCAGATAACAGCAAAGTCCAAAGGGTAGCCAGGGTCACAGGAAGACTCTCAAACAAACGCTGGGGGTCACAGGTGCAGGAACGCTGTAGAACAGGCAGCACTGGCTGCAGGGTGCTGTCCACTTAAATGGCCCCTTTGGCGCCATTGCCGGTGCACACGGGCGCACAGGCGTGCGCACACACTATGTGCACCCGCTCACGGGCATGCCAGTGACCAAGGACGATTCCTTACAGATGGGCGCCAGTCACTTTTAAAAATGAACAAAGAGAAGTTGCTGGAGAGAGAGGTAGGGCACAGGACACCCTTAGGCAAATGCAATAGCAAATTGTCAGACTCCTCAGACAAATAGTAGAGCAAGGCTGATAGCAATACAGAAAAAGTGCATTCAACCCTTTCACTGCCAGAGACGTTTTTGCATTTTTTTGCACACGTTTAAAAAATCATTTTAGGCCTGAAGATTACACAAAACCCCCAAACATTATATATTTTCTGAAATCAGACACCCTAGAGAATAAAATAGTGGTAGTTACAATTTTTTAAGCCACGTGATATTACCGCAAGGGTCTAGCAAACACAAATTTGCAGTAAAAGGCACACTACGTGAATTTTAGGGCAAATAAGTGCAATAAATTACTCACATTTTTGGTAAAATATAAAAGGTGAGGTTGCACCCAGTAAATAGATGCCCAACATGCCAAGCCTTAAATTTTTGTGTGCCCCATGAAATGGCATCAAACTTCAGTACCCTATATTTTCTATAGGCGACTCTTCAGAAGCCCCCTATAGGTATCAGTTTAGCGGAGGGGTCTTGTGTTAGAATAATTGCTCTCACTTTGGCGTGCACGGTGATATGCAACATGTGTATCACAATCAACGTTTTCAAGTGTAAGCACCACGGTGCATGCATCCGTACAATGTATGGACCCAGCAGAGAGGGGGTTAAGCTGAATCCATCGATCTGTATTCTATAGCAACAGTTGTCTACTGTAGCAACAACTTAACTAACAGTATCCCACTGTATTTCCATGGATGAGTTCTCTCCTGAAGCTTTCCCAGCCACTTCATAGTCCCCGGCTAATGAAGAGTCTCCTCTGGTACTCCTTCAGAACTCCATCCCTCTCAACCTGCCACTGGCAACAAGAGGTGTTGACCTTCTGGCAACTTCCTCTCTCATGCCTCCTGGCATCGACCAGGCTCCCCTCCAACAAAACCCCTTTACACGTGGTTAGGCCACAGGCCTACACAGCAAAAGCTGCTCCTCACGCAACCACGCAGACTGGGTGGAAAGAACCCAGATCATCTGACTTCCTCTGAATAAATACCTTCTCTCAGCATCCTTGGGGGCCAAAGAAACTCCTGCCAATTGGCTGAGAAAAGTATACACACTCATAACCTGCATTCTCTGTCATTCATCACACTGATGCCAAAGGTAACAGTGCCACCTATGGACAAAAGGGAGAAATCACAGGTAACACCAAGCTTAGGAGAAACCCATTTGATCAATAGACTACAAATTAGCCAGGCTAGCTACCACCTAGCACAACTAAATTTATTAGTAGCCCTGTTTAGGACAAGGGTGCTACATATATGTAATCAAAGTCAAACAATATGGGGTTGCTGCACTCTTTACAGTGTCAGAATACTAAACACGAACCAAAATGTAATACAAAAATAGATGCACTGTCCCTTTAAATAATTATATTTCATCAAAACAAGGTAAATAAAGTGATTTTAGTGATGAACGCACAATGTAATCACAATCAATATATAAACAAAAACAAATATTGTAATCGGTCCATGTTAGCTACAAATGCCAGCAATCTATGCAAACTTTAAACCTTCAGTCTTCCAACACCACAAATACACACTACCTGCTTGCCAAAAGATCTGACCCCAAGGTTAAGAGGTTAGTACCACTTGTGTGCAGAATGGTGTTTTAAGATAACTGGGTCGTTTTTAAGATGAAAATTGCCAATAGTCTTAAATGTTTAGTGCTTTTAGTGCAATAACCAACTAACACAAATAGTAGCACCAGTAAGGCCGCAGGCAGCATGAAGGAGATCAAAGAAGCTAGAGTGCATCATCTTTAAAAATGACCCCTTTACTGATTTGAAAAGGATATCCCCTGAAGACATCTACTGTGATGAAACACATCTAGTGGGGACTTGGTGGTGACGTCATTGTGCACGTGTGCCCAAATGAGCTCTGTGTTTTTAAATATAAGCTATCTTACACAATTTATTGCGTTTGCCCTAAAGTTAAAAATCTTTGCATAGAATTATAACTACCACTAATTTATTCTCTAGGGTGTCTGCTTTTAGAAAATATATACTATTTGGGGGGGGGGGTGTTATGCAAACTTCAGGCCTTTGTTATTTTTGTTTTTTTAACCATGTGTGCAAAAAACAAATATGGCTCTGGCAGCAAAAGGTTTAAAGGCCACCCAGTGGTCTTAAAGTACCATCTTGCCCACGATCATTACTGACCCTTAACCTTAGTGTCAGATCTTTTGATAAGCAGGTGGTGTGTATTTGTGGTGCTGGAAGACTGAAGGTTTAAATTCTGCATCATAGGTTGCTGGTACATGTAGTTCACATGTTACCTGGACTACTTACAATATTTGTTTTTGTTTATATATTGTCATTACACTGTGTGTTCATCACTGAAGTCACTTTATTTAACTTGTTTTGATTGCTACTATTATTTAAAGGGACTGCACATCTCTTTTTGTATTACAAATAGGGGTGTCAGACATACAGATTTTTTTTTTTTTTTTTTACAAACAGTGGTGCTTTATTTGTCAACTTTGGAAAATCCATGGGTTGCAGATACAGCCGGTTCACATTCACATTCGTTGTACAATATAATAGCAGAAGCCGCAGTTGTCATAACAAGTCATAACATCAGGGTAAAGTTACAGTAATCAAGTTGCGTGTATTCATATATCATCTTTAAGTCATCATCCATGGAGACCACACCTTTTCGGATTTCCAATGGCACCCTCTATTAGCATACGTTAGTTACAGTACAGAGTTCACCATAGCCTCCCAGGCAGATATCTCAGGTCTATCTGGCGACGACCATTTCATTAATATCTCTTTTTTGGCATAGTACAGCAAGTAGGCTATAAGTAATTTAGAGTGATGAGAACTTCGTTCATCACAGAGATTCCTAAGAGGGGCAAAGACGGGGACACATGCAAGTCCACCTGGAGCCTAAGATTTATTTAGTCAAAGACCTCCTTCCAGAAAGACGCCACCCTAGGACACTCCCAGAACATATGGATGTAGGTACCTTCACAGGTTCCACAATGTGGGCACAGGGGGTCACGTCCAGGAAACATCCTATGCATCCTCACTGGGGTATAGTAAACCCTATGGAAAAATTTGACTTGCACCAGTTTATCCCATGAGAAGACCACCAACCTCAGCCCCTGTTCTAGACTGTCCTTCCAGTCCCCTCTATCCAAAGTTGGAATGTCCTCTTTCCAGTATTCCCACAGCTTATTCAACCGGGGTATGTCTTTTGTGAGAAGTGTACCGTATAGAGTAGACAGAGGTTTGCTCACATCTCCCTGAACCAATATATCCTCAATAGGGTTCCTTTTTAGAATCGTAAGGTTAGGGAATTGAGTTCTAACTGCATGGCGAAGCTGGTAGTACCTAAACAGCATCCATCCAGGCAGGCAGAATTTCAGAGAGAGTTGTGCAAAACTTAGCATAGTCCCTGATGTCAGTATATCTCCAATGGTTTCTATGCCATATTTAGCCCAAAGATGGGAGTCCTGTACGGTGCTTATGTGTGGAAGTCCTGGGTTTCCCCACAGGGGTTGGTCAGGTGACAATTTGTCTGGGGTGTGGATCCGTCTTGTCGCAACCCTCCATACTCTCAACGTGGCCCGTGTAGGCTCAGGGAGAATAGCATAAGCCCTTGGTCCCCTATAAATCAGATTATGGAGATACATCAGGGATCCAAGAAACGCAGCTTCCAAACATGTGGCCGCATTATCTCTGGAGCCCCGAATCCACCAATAAACCGACACCAACATCGCCGCCCAAAAGTACTACTTAAAGTCCGGGAGTGCAAGCCCACCCAGCTCCGCAGGGAGGGACAAAGTAGATTTGGTAAGGCGGGCGGAAGCCCCGTTCCAGATGAAGGTGAGTATACATTTGTCTATGCCCTTAAATAAACTGGAGGGGACCCAAGTCGCACAGTTCCGAAATATATAATTAAACTTTGGCAGAATCATCATTTTAACCAGGTTTATCCGCCCTATTCGATTTATAGGGAGGGTTGACCAGGAAGACATACAGAATTTAGGATATATTGTCATGCTTTATTTTCAGAGGCTTAGGTGGGTTGAGTAATAGTACTGGTGATGCAGTGCAATAGGGGAGTAGTGTCAAAGATGTCCTCCATACTACTTATCTCTTCCCAAAATTGTGGTCTGTGGAGTTTACATCTAAGGATTTTTTATGGTCAGCCAGATGTTGATAAGCTAACATACAGTATGTTAATCCATACCTCTGACATGTTTACAGCATACATCTATTAGGAAGGCTTAAACATTGAACAAGTAGATATTTATATTTTATTCATTGCCATCCTTCTTATACTTTTCCTTCAAAATTGTCTTTTTTTATTTGCTAGAGCCCAGCAGTTATTTTTAGTTAAACTACAAAGATTAATGCACAAAACCAAGGATGAAGTGGAAGGTACAAGTAGCACACTCAAAGCTGTGAAGGTAAATTCAGGTTTATTTCTTTTGCATATACCAAATGCTATTTTCCCTTTTCATTACAGGTTAATCATTTTCAGAGATGAGAGCTATTCTTTATTGTTTGTTTATTATATGGCTTTTGTTTGGATTAAAGCAAAAGTCCAGGCATCCGGGTCACAGCAACAAGGGGAGGAGAGCAGACGTGTATCAGCTCTTCTCCTTTCCCCTCCAGCCGCCGCCACCCACCATGACGGTCCCAAGCCCACGTCCCTTTTTTACACTCCATTGTGTATGGACAAGGATTCAGTGGGTACAGATGGGAGGGATTCTTATTCTCAATACGGGGAAAATGTGAGGTTATGTACAAATTAAAATGAATCTCAAAGCCATTTACCAATTTTTTTATATAAAAAGTTCAAGAGACTTTTCTTTGTGAACTACTCCAACAACAGATCTGCCTCGCTAGTTCATACAGTCTTACAATCCTGATATATTCCCATCATATTCCTTGCTCATGGTCAGACCATAATATATTTCTATCAGCCTTCACTTAGAACAAAACTAAATCTGCAGTGTTCCCCATGTAGCGCTACCCCCGAAGGAGCCACTTGGTAATTTGGGTCCTATGTTCTGTGCCTCGACTCCATGAACAACCTCTGCCTCTCTGGTACACCTGGTTGAATTAAAGCTACTGCAAGCTCATATAAGAACATGGCTAGAGATACGTTTAGCTCAGCTGTGAATTAGCACCATGATATAGACACAAGACTGTTAAGTGGTAAATGAATTCAATGTATTGGTACAGGTCAGAATAAATGGTGGTTTGAGCAAAATGAACACATAGAAGGTTGGCTCAGACACAATCTGCTAGACAATGAATTCACTATACCAAGGTAACATGCAATAGAGTTCTGTACCACTATACTGGAATCAACACATAAATTAGCAAAGTCAGCAATAAGGCCAGTAAACTCCCCAGCATGTTATCCTATGTGTTCATGTGCACAAAGTCCTTTATCAGCGTTTTTTTGGCAAGGGCGTTTTCAGGCTGGGAAAAAAACCTCAGAACTACTGTGTTTGAAGAGGAGTATGCTCTAACATTGAAAAAACACTGCAAAATGCAGCTATACAGTGTTTATCAGCATTTTTGAACCTCAAGCTGTTGTGGGAGTATTGTTTTGCTAAAAAACACAAACAGAACAGAACGCTAATGCAAAAATGCGTCAAAACTTGCAGTTTTAATGCAGCATTCTACGGCTAACGCTACTGGCGTTTTTTTATAATGTTCAGTGTACATGAGACCTAAAAAGTGACTATAAGCCTTAACTGTAAGGTAAATAATAATACTATAACTAGTCTAGAGTGCACTCTTGGAGAATTGCTAGGATATAGTGCAATGTCCCCTGAGAGGTACCGTAAAGTTCAGTCTTTAGTCCTATTTCTTCAGTCAGCTAGCGTTGGGGCCCAATGGTACCATTGGTGCACATGAGATTGGTCCCAGTCTAGCCTGCAGGCAGCAATAAATCTACTAGACAGCTGTATAGTCAGGTCCTTAAGGGTTCATTCTCTCTGGCAGTAAATAGTAAATCCCCAAAGCAACAACTCACCAGTTCCAGCAATACTGCAGTCCACCATCCACACACAGGGATTAGTCCACTTTTTGTTCTGCAGCCCAATGACTCTGGCTGCTAGCACCCCCAAACTCAGATCTCCGGATCCTGCTCAGGCTGCTGATATGCAGCAGTGATTGCACACACTGGACAGCAATGTGCATTCTCCCATCACCCTCACAGCAAGAAGAAGCTGTGTCCTGTACAGCTTGAGACAATGTAGCTCTTTCCCCTCCTCCTGGCAATCTCTCTCTGGAGAATGCAGTTTAAAAGCTCTTGACTACACAGTAGTCGCTCTTCTCTGGACTACAGTACCCACAGTGCAGTGCTGTCTGACTCGGTCTATTGAACCCTTCCTGCTCAGCAGCTCCCTCCTCTTGCTAAGGGAGCTGTTAACCTGTTCAGCACAGCAGGGCAGCACCTACAGAGAGCAGCTGCAGCCAGTGTTTCTCTCACTCTCATTCTTAGCCAAGCACCTGGCTACACCCAGAATATTAGTTTCCAAGTATGCACATCATAGTGGGGATTTTCTGACACTTTGCTGTCTCTCCCTTCCTGTTGAGTTTCAGGGATGGGGAGTCATGGGAAGACTCCTAAATGGAACTCAGAGAGCAAAAATAAAACAGAGGTTCATTACATAATGTACACTGGAACTCACATTTTACAGGAGAAACTCATCTTCTCTGAATTGTTACACAGCTCAACAGCAGTGATCCTAAACTGACTGGTGAGACCCTGACTCCCAAGAACTACCAACCAATCTCTGTAAAAATTATAGACCTTGCTATACTCACTCTTATCTTATCTAATCCTGTATATTTAGTCCCCAACTGTCCCTGATTTCAAGGGACTGTCCCTGATTTGGAACAAAGTCCCTCTGTCCCTCCTTCCTCCTCGTTTTGGTCTGATTTATATAGTTGTATATAAAATGCACTTTTTATCTTTCAAAAAGTGTTTCTCAGTGCTAAACCTTTTATTCAAATTCTAAATTGCTGCATTTGTACATTTCAAAAGCCAGTATAAAGGAATAGTAGTGGTAAAAAAAAGTAGTTGTGGGTTTAACAAACCTTTTTTTGTATAATTCTCCATTAAGGGGGCATGGCAAGGGGTGTGTCCTATTACTATATACTTTTGCTAATAGGTGTTCCTCGTTCACATCTCAAAAAGTTGGGAGGTATGTGCATACAAATTCCTTAGCCCCCTGGCTTACAAGAACAACACAGGATTTTGTATATTTTAATAGAAAACCTCAACACGAATAGATAATTAATAACTCTAGTTCACCACTTAAAAATAACTACCTTTACCTGTCTTTGCCCTAGCATTAGGACATGTCCACAAAAGCCTCTTTTGACCGTATATTCTAGAACTCATTAATGCAAGCCTTAACAATTCTAAACTCCAATGATATAGCGTTTCTGAAATTACCTACATCTCAACCTTCCCCTTAACAGTTCAATGGGGAAAAGGGCAGACGTGTTCACTCTCACTCAGTACTCTTTTGCAAAAAAACTGACATTACAGAAATTACAGTTCCTAGCAATAGATGTAAAGTAAATCTATTTGCTGGCAACCTATACTTATTACCTAAAACATCTCATATGTCTATTCTAACCCCTTTCAACTAGTGAAGTCTTTTAGCTCCATCATGCAGCCTACCTCTAAATAAATACTAATCCAATTCTCTTTTTTTATATATATATCATCTACAAGATATAGCAAACACATTCGGATCCCACAGACCACCACACTACCTCACTTATTTAGGTACTAAAGGATAACTGTAATATAAACGTATCTAATATACTGCTGCTCTTCCTGCACTAACACTCCACACCAGCTTCTTCTTCCTATCTCATGTTTACACAACGCCCTTTTCTAAGAAAAATCCTGCACACTCAAGGGCCATACACAAGGGCCGAATATAGGGGGGCATTGGCCAGTTCACCCGGGCCATGTGTATGGCAGCCAGTCAAAGTTTTACTTTAAGCTTGTTGGCCGGACAGAATATGCATTAAGCCTTGTTAAAGTTCTGAATTTGCATGTTGACGACAGAGTGCAAGATAATGCATATTAAAAATGTAATGTAAGTGTAAAAATTGGATAGAGTTGGATAGATGGACTAGATAAATCCACTATAAATAGAGATCTGTGACAATCTGTAATTAATATTTCACAATTTTATTGCAGAACACCCTTCAGCCAGAAGAGTCACCACAAACTGATTCCAAGAGCAGTCCTCGCCTTTCAAGAGCAAGTTTCCTTTTTGGACAAATATTTCCGGTACATTTTTCTAATATTTCTACAGTATTATTTACTGTACACAAGAGTGGTAAGAGTCATAAGAGAATTACTTTAATCTCCAAATAAGGAAAGGTTTCTTCGCAGTAAGAGCTGTGAAAATGTGGAATAGACTCCCTCAAGAGCTAGTTCTGGCCAGCTCAGCAGCTTGCTTTAAAAAAGGCCTGGATTTTTTCCTAAATGTACATAATATAACTGGATAAGGGCTCGAGTCCTGCGGGAACGCATGGGAAGGTCGTTCCTGACTTTTTCCACAGCGGGAACGACGTTCCCATTAGCAGCTGCGTCCCGCAATGTGAAGGGGCAGACTGACCAGTCATGCAGTTCGGCCGGGGTCAGTAGAGAGCCCTTGAGATGCTGCACATATGTCAGAGAGCGGGGGACTGCTGGTGAGAAGAGCAGAAGAGGCAGGGACGGCACCCAGGGACGCCGATGTAGAAGGTTCAGCCAGTTGGCAGCTTCAATTTGGTAATGTGGATAACATTTTATTTTTTCAGCCGGGAACCTCTGGTGCTGGCCCCTTGCATTGCAGCAAACTAGTCACTTATAAAACACGAAAGCTGGTGTTTTATAAGTAACAGCGATCCCGGCAGCACACTGAAACAACAGAGGAGAGGGTTGTTTCAGCGGCAGCCTGACATGTAAGCTAGTCCACTCTATCCTGTGGGGCAGTGAAGTGCTGTGTCCTAGACAGAGAAAAGAGTCTGTGCTGGGAAAAGAGGAGAGGGGCACTCAGCTCTTCTGGGGGGGGGGGGTGTTCTGTGAGATATTCACAACTGTCCTCTGTACATAGTGTAACCCTGACCTCTGTACATAGCGTAACCCTGACATCTGTACATAGCGTAACCCTGACCTCTGTCCTTTGTACATAGTGTAACCCTGACTTCTGTCCTCTGTACATAGCATAATCCTGACCTCTGTCCTCTGTACGTAGTGCAATCCTTAACCCTGTCCTCTGTACATAGCGCAATCCTGAATCCTGCACTCTGTACATAGCGCAATCCTGAACCCTGCATTGATGGGCACTGGTGAGGCTGCATTGATGGGCACTGGTGAGGCTGCATTGATCAGGCTGCATTGATGGGCACTGATGAGGCTGCACAGATGGGCATTGATCAGGCTGCACTGATGGGCACTGGTGAGGTTGCATTGATGGGCATTGATCAAGCTGCATTGATGGGCATTGATAAGGCTACACTGATGGGCACTTGGTGAGGCTGCATTGATGAGCATTGGTGAGGTTGCATTGATGGGCACTGATGAGACTGCATTGATGGGCATTGATCAGGCTGCACTGATGGGCACTGTTGAGGTTGCATTGATGGGCACTGATCAGGCTGCATTGATGGGCAATGGTGAGGCTGTATTGATGGGCACTGATCAGGCTGCATTGATGTGCACTGGTGAGGTTTCATTGATGGGCACTGATGAGGCTGCACTGATGACAGTGCCGCCAGGTCAGTCTGAGGGGGGGAGACCGATGTAAGGGGGAGTGAATACAATAATGTAAGGGGGCACTGATATAAAGGTTCCCCCTTCTATCAGGACCCCCCACCTTAGGGCATTCACTCTGCGGATGGTGGTCTCTGGTCACCAGAGTCCCCCCTACATCAGTGTTCCTGGCATTCCCCATTACATCATTCTGCAGGATTCCCCATTACAGCGCAAGAGCGAACTCTGTGAACGCTGATGTGAAGGGGAACTCCAATGTAAAGGGCAATGCTGCAGACCCTGATGTAAGTGGGAACTCTGATGTAAAGGGGAAGGCAGTGGACTCTGATATAAGGCGGTCTCTGGACACCAGAGCCCCCCTTATATCTGAGTTCCCCTTTAGATCATGATCTGCAGCTTTCCCCTTTATGTCAGAGTTCCCTTGCACTGTAAGGGGGAATCTTGTAGACTCTGATGTACGGAGGAACTCTGTGCTGATTGAGTTATATTAACCTGACCTTCATGTAAATGGATAAGTATGGTTTTTGACTTTTGTTTAACTTAAACACATTGCTAATAGCACTAGCTACATGTTCATAGTTTAAATAGTAATATTCGCACTGTTTAGCACAGAATATGGTCATTTTAGTTACATTTTTGTAGTTTTTGGGGGGGGGTATCTTTGGGGGAGTTCCCACACTTTTTTCCCAGGACTTGACCCCTGAACTGGATACTAACATTTATAGGTAAAGTTGATCCAGGGAATATCCGATTGCTTCTCGGGGTATCAGGAAGGATTTTTTTCCCCTACTGAGGAAAATTGGATCGTGCTTTGCTGGGGTTTTTTCCCTTTCTCTGGATCAACTGTGGGTATAGGATTGTATATATGGGATTTTTTGATTTTTTTTCTCTTTTCTTGGTTGAACTAGATGTACTTCTTTCAACCTGACATTCTATGTAACTATGTCATTATTTTAGTCGTTTAGGTATTTACTTATGAGCACTTTTAATTATTATATGCTCAAGCATCAATCCTGGTAGTTCTCACCTATAAAGATGTATTGTGTATTTTAAGTTTTTTTTTTTTTTTTCCTTGGATCAGCTAAGGGTTATAGGTACTGAGGATACATGGTTATTCTTTTATCACTTTGTACATAATTGTGTCTTTAGTACAATTGTACATATCTTGCTCTACATGTGTTTTGGTGGTGTAACTTGTTGATATCCTAATCTTTTCTTCTCACCTGGAAACTGCAAGTGATATTATGATTCTGCGTTGGTCAGTTTCATGGATTGTATGCCAAACTGCGGATATATTTGTTTGAAAATACAGTAAAACCTTGGTTTGAGAGCGTTTTGCACGACAAGCACATTTTAAAATAAATTTTAACTTGATATACAAGTGATATCTTGATATACAAGTAGTGTCACGTCACAACTGAGTATAAAAGAGAAGAGAGGCGCCTCAAAGTGTAGCAATATGGTTACATTTAATGATGGTACAACATTTAGCAACTCCCATGGTTGATGATTAAAACAGGCACATCTAAGTATCCTGGCATCCGGGGTAAAGATGTCCACATGGACCGTCCTCTGCACCGCCATCAACATCATCCCTTCCAGACTGTGCTTCACGAGCGCTTCAAGCCTCGATTTCAGATCACTCTACTGCAGGATAGTCTTCTTTTTTATACTCTGTAGCTCCTGGTGCTGCTGGATTTTGCTTCTAATACCCTTGTGGAGGGTGCCATTTATAGATGGACATTTTATGGATACACAACCTATCACATTGCTATAAGATTTTTATATGGACTATAAACTGAAGGACTTATGAATAAATGGTTGTGGAACGAATCATCTGAGTTTCCATAATTTCTCATGGGGAAATTCGCTTTGATATAAGAGTGCTTTGGATTACAAGCATGTTTCCGGAACGAATTATACTCGCAATCCAAGGTTTTACTGTAATTGCCTTTTCTGTGATGCACCGTTTCTGTTCAGGGCCTCCATGTGGACCTGGATTTGGGCACTAGATGAACAAGCTGTTGAGATAACATTCAGAAACTATTTCTTCAGCATAGAGGCTTAACCCAGTCATTCCCTCTTGGCTTTGTTTTTTCCCAGGTACTGCTTCACCTTCACTGTTTTGATCTTTTGGGCCCAAGGGTGTAATCCAGAACCTGGCCATATTGGTTTGTTGAACCACTCTAGCTGGAATAGCTTCCCCTAAAGATTGCTTGTGTCATACCATAGCTCTACATTTGCACAACATCACAAGTTTCAATAAATACTGGAACGTATTTGGTGCTCCTTTCTTGGTCATCTGTTATGGAAGAACCTTGTTGCAGCCTAAAGTTTGTGGTTGAAAAACTCCCAGATGGTCACCTGTTGACTAACTCCAGCTGTCACCTATTACTGGATAACCATAATGGGTACCATCAAAGATTTCTGCACCAATCATTGTGTAGGGTCTTTGTAAAATCAAGCATTTTCTCATCTACACAGCAGGCAATGTCTGTGTACCTTGTGTTAGGGTACTGAATGGAAATATCGTTACGTGCTTTGTTTGTTTTTCCAGTTTGTTTATCGGTCTGAGAACAAATACAAAAGGATGAACAGTAATGAACGTCTACGCGTGGTGTCATCTAACGCACCGTCCATGGAGACCATGAAACTTTTATTAGACAGACAAGAGGGTATGGATTGTGTTTTTGGTGTATTCTGTAATTACCTTTTGGTGGCACCATGTGTAATATGTATAATAATGTGAACATTTGATGAAACTGGGTATGGTATAGATACTGTATGTTACTGATAGACATTCATCATGCTAAAATGACTGGCTGACCAAGGTTTACGCATCACTTTAGCAGATAAATTGTTTCAGTTACAAGCCAATAACAATGTAAAGTCAAAAGCTTGCTGCAAAATTTAATAAGTGATACATCAATGTAAACAAAAAGGTAAACTTTCTTGGGTCTGAGTACTCCAAATCAGTGTTCACTCCCTGATTGGTAGAATGAGCCACTGGGATGACTTGAAGAAGAACAGCCTACACAAGTTACCTTCAGTCTTATAAGGGGTAGTATTCTAAGGCTGCACTATACACAGCACGCGTTTGCACATGCAAATCGCTCTCACAAATTGCTAGCAGGAACACGAATTCCTACTACATCAATATGTGAGTCTAAGAGGCCGCCTTTCCAGAATAGACACTTTTATGATGTGAGCTGATTACATTTCTTTGGTACTAACATGATCCTTCTTATCCCCCATGCATTCTTCGTAACTATCATAGCTGTGCTATACAAAGATAAACCATAAAATAAAAGTAAAAATATGCAGTGTATAGCAACTGAAAAGAAGTATACCTGTGGTTAAGTGTAGTAACAATATTAAAATGTATCAATAATAATGTCCAAAATAATCTTTGATAAAGTCCACTCAAATGAGCTGAATAGTTTGTTATTGACAAGGGCACATATAACTATGTAGCCATATAGCATAGATAATATCCAAAATGATCAGTGATAGAGTACAAATAAAAAAATTAATAAAATGTTGTAGATGTGTACAAAAACTACTGAAAATATGCTATATAAATAGTTAAGCCAAGTGACTCAAGTGACACTTCCCCTGGCAATTGCCCCACGGTGTGGTCTCACCTTATGGTTTGACCTCCATTATGAAAGGGAAAACAAGCATGAACAGATAGATAACCACGTAAGCTCCTTCCTGGATACTCCCAAAGATAATAGAGGCTCTCTCCCACCACTTACAAAGAAAACACTCAGTGCTATATATAGTTACATAGTTAGCCTGGCTGAAAAAAGACACAAGGCCATCTAGTTCAACCAATATATATTATTTCCTATGTATGTACAGAGTAATGGAGGTGCCCAATGTAATCTCTGCTCAGCGCTTAGGAATACAACTTCCAAACCTAATAAAAAGCAGCTGCTGATTAATATTCCAAAATTAGAACATATAAAAACTATATACAAAATCAGAGAGCTCTCTGCAGCAGCGCTCAAATGTCCCCACAGTTCCAAAGACGCAATGAAAACATCAGAAAGAATAGTCCATGTAGTGAAACGTATCCCTTACACCAGCACACAATCACCGCGTGAAGAAACCAGGGTCCCCTTTGGGGATACACTCACCAGATCTAGGTAAGTAAACAGCTTTAGGGGTTAAATTATCATTGTGCAGATCCTGGATGATCACAAGCATCTGAAATGGGCTCAGTTACTTCCTATAACGTCCAACCTTCCACTCATTGATCAGTACCAAGACAACAGCACCTCATGAATCATGGCAAAGTGAATGGAAAAAGAAGCAAATGCTACATAGCGTAAAACTGTAAATTTATTATGTCCCACAGGTAATCCCTTAGTACAGCACTCACAATCTTAAAAAGTAGATATGCATAAAAATCAAATGTGGCTTGTTACCACTTCCAGAGTTGGCGTCTCCGAACAGTGCGGTGCCAGCCCGACTCCCGAGTGTCACGTCCTCCATCCGTTGGTAACATCCACTGCCGATACATCGTTAGGCCCCGCCCTGACGCGTTTCGTCACTTCCGACCTCAACAGTGGGCGTGGCCTAGCGGCGCGACGTACCTCTCTTATACATGCTTCATTAAACAAACACCGCCCACACATTACTGTTGTTTACCCGTTTCCAGGAAACACAGACGGATCATTTACCTTAATGCATGGATAAATGCTAACATCGCAGTTAGTAATAGAACCACTAGATGGCTCCAAAGCAGCAAACCCAGATATTAGCTTGTAAAACTACCAATGCGGTTTTAGTCCCAATTGATCGTCATTTAATGACTCGCCTGGAAAAAGGTCACTTACAGTACCCATAATGTTAACACATCATCATATGTATCATAAAAATAAAATAATACACAAAATACAAGATTATAATAAGACAACAACTGGAAAGACTGCAATGGTAATTAATATCAAACCTACTCACATTAAATTGATAACTAATAGGTGACAGAGATAATAAATAATGTAAAAATGAATAATCACTAATAAAACAATTTATATCAAGGTCTACGTTCAAACCTTTAGGCATCAAAGAATCTGTCAAATAAATCAAGCGGGTCTCACGTCTGGACAGGTCATGCACCAAATTGGTTCCCCTCCACGGTAAAACCAAGCGATCTACACCCCAGAAAGTGAGACCCGATGGATCCTGATTGTGAAATTTCTTAAAATGTAAAGATACATTATGGTCTTTAAACCCCAACTTAATGTTGGCTATATGTTTGGCTATTCGGACCCTCATAGGGCGCTTAGTCCTCTCTATGTAAAGTAACCCACAAGGGTTGCACTTATGGCACACATAGAACCCTTTTTGATCCCAAAAGGTCAAAGGTTTAGTAGGCTGGCCCAATACCTTATGTACAACTCTACCCCTATATTTTGCCCTTTACGATAGATAAACCTGGGGCAAGGCAGCAAGGCCAGTCCCAATAGCTTATCCATACATAAGATGTGCCAATGCTCCTTAAATATTCTTTCAACTTGTTGATATTGTTCATGATACCCTGTGATAAATCCAAATTCGTGTGTATTGTTTCGAGCAGGTAAGCGGGGCTGATCAGACAACAGTGAATCTCTCGGCACTTTAGCTACCTCGCTGATAACTTTATCAAGCTGCTCCCGTTTATACCCCTTTTCTTCAACCCTCTTTCTCAATACTAGTGATTGTTCACCAAAAGCTGCAAGATCTGAACAGTTTCTCCTGACGCGCATCATCTGACCCTTCGGAATATTTTTTAGCCAAAGGGGATGATGCCCACTAAACCAGGGTAAAAAACTATTCCTGTCAGTAGGCTTGAAGAATACCCTGGTATTCAAAGCACTCTTCGACCTACTGACAGTAACATCTAGAAAGTGGATCTCACTTTGATTCCACTGACTAGTTAACCTAATATTATTGGGGTTATTGTTTAGAAATTCAAAAAACTCCATTAGGGATTGTTCAGAGCCGTTCCAAATAAAAAAAATAGGTCATCTATATATCTACCATAGAATAGGAGTTCCTTTCTTCTTTGGCAAAAATATACCTGTCTTCCCATTCCCCCATAAAAAGATTGGGGATGCTGGGGGCAAATTTAGCCCCCATGGCAACTCCTCTCTTCTGGTTGAAGAATGACCCATTGAACCAAAAAAAAGTTATGGGTAAGGCAGAAATCTAGACAGTTCCTAAGAAAGATTTTTTCATTATGGGGGAGGTCTTCCCTCTGACTAAAGGCCCAGTTGAGGGCTAATAGTTCATACTCATGCTGTATAACAGTGTAAAGTGAGGACACGTCGGCCGTAACCAGGAACACTTCTGAATCTTCCTTTAATGTTACCTGATTTAAAAGTTGCAGGAAATTCTTCGTATCCCTAAGGTAGGCCTTAGTCCACACTACACTGCCCTGTAGGAAATGGTCCAAATATTCCCCCACTCTTGATGAGACCGACCCTATCCCATTTACTATGGGACGGGCAGGAGGATTAAGGGGATCTTTATGTATTTTGGGCAGGGTATAAATGGTAGGAATACGGGTGCTCATGGGTACCAAGTACCTTTTTTCCTTCCTGGATAATACCCCTGCCCGGAAACCTCCCTCCACAAAATTATCTAAATCTCTTCTATATTGGGCTGTTGGATCCCCACCTAACTGTTGGTATCTCGCAGCATCTCAGTTAATTGTGTGACATAAAAATTCTTATCAAGAATAACCACTCCACCCCCTTTGTCAGCGGGCCTGATAATCACCTCCATGAGAAAGGTGGGATCACCCACCGACAGGGCTGGACTGGGACAAAAATTAGGCCCTGGACTTCATCCAGACCGGCCCACTTTAATTTCATCATTGCCTACAACCGGCGGCAGCGTGTCCCCCCACAGTGACGGGACGCCAGGGCCAAGCAACCCTGGCAATTACACCACTGTCCTATAGGCAGTATAACAGTGCTCAAATTAATGGCTGCGTGAGTTGCGCAGCCATTACTTTGACAGCAGACATCCCAACCTGCAAAAACTAATTTCAGGGAGGTGGCGCCCCCCCCCCCCCCAATTTAACACAACTAGATCAAATGAAATGGAATCAGTATGCAGAGGTTTACTTCTTCTGAGAGATATTAAAAGGAACACTCTAACCACTTCAGTGATTTGAAGTGGTCATGGTGGTATGAGTCAGAATGTGCAGTCT
>BLSH010052344.1:639723-658799 GCA_018402905.1 Glandirana rugosa | reverse complement strand
CCCTTCCTGTGAGTAGGGTCGCCGACCTGTACGTCTAGTGGGGGGGGACAACAATGGGAGGTGAATCACGTCGCTAGGGCTATGATTAGTCAACGTCCTTCCCCTTCTCCACCCAGGGCGGCCCCTCCTTCGTAGCGGTCCCGACCTACCTTGTCTCGACTATCGTCGTCCTCCATTCTCTCTTCTCGACACGCCCGGCGGGGAGAGACCCCGACAGTTAGTCCCGCCGCCCGGAGGGTACAGAGGTGGCTGTGGAGGGGGGGTTAGTGACAAAGTGTGAGTACTCAGCTGTGGCTGAGGGATGCTAGAGGAGCAGGGGTGGGGGCCTGGCTCTCCCCCATGCTGGTTATAGCTCTTTGCAGAAGGGGGTTGTGACACAGTAGCCCCCCTCTCTCTCCCTGCAGCTCCGGATCTCCTGGCCCGCCGCCCTGATTGACAGCCCCAGAGAGGGGCGGCCCGCACAGCTCTTCTCTCTTACCTCCTGCTGCTATCAGCTCTGTTCCATCCAGCCCTGGCGATGCTTCCTCCCCGGCGGGACCCACCTCTTCCCCTTCCTGCAACTGATTAGTATCGGGATCGCTGCACTAAGTGGAGGGTAACAACAGGGGGGGGTGATCTGCATGTCCAGCCGCTGGGATGAGTGTCCTTCCCATTCTGCTGCCTCGGCTCGGACATTACAGTGCTGGTCCCGCACCCCTGCCCAAGTTACAGCCATGGCTTCAGTTTTGCTCCCCACTGCCTGTCCATGGAGCTCACAGGCAGACGCAGACACAGTAATACATGCTGCAGACCGGAGCGCAGCCCCGCAGGCATTGTGTCAGCAGAGTCGGCTCTTCAATTAGGCGGTCGCGAGGCCCCTGTGAGGGCGAGGCCTTAGGCAACCGCCTAATTTGCCTAATTAGAGAGCCACCTCTGCCTGGCAAGGTCTCGCAACCACTTCCTTGTGAGATATATCAGGTTGAACATTTGCGAGAAGGGTAGCTTGTCCATGCAGTAGGACCATTGATGCACCCATTGAGCCCGGACGGCCTTGGTGACCCCCAGGCGTGCGGGTATCTCCGTCTTTAGAGTCTCATAGTCCTGGGCCTTTACTGGTTCCAAATCAAAGTAGGCCTTTTAGGACTTGTCAAGAAAGGTGCTAACAGTCCCGTCCACTGCTCTTTTGGCCATCCTTCACGATCAGCGACTCTTTCAAAGGTCATGAGGTACGCCTCCACATCATCTGCAGGTGACATCTTTTGCAGGGGGTAACTGGCACGTACCATCTTTTGTTCTGCTGGCACAGGACTTGCGGACCCCTTCTTTAATTCCACCAGGGCCTCCGCAAACTGGCGGTGCATCTCCTGTTGAGCCGCATGTTGTGCAGCGGCGGCCTCTGCGAATTAGCGGTTGGTTTCCCACTGCTGGTGATTGCTATCTTGTTGGGCCGCAGTGGCCTGCAACAGGGCTTTTAGCACATCCTCCATCTTCCAGGAAGATGCCCACTGAGTCCACCATGTGTGGGCGATTAGCTCATAGGGATCACTCTTCAGAAGAACAGATTCAGCATGGAGTTTTGTTTCTTTAAAATCTGGCGGCTTGCCAGGTTTTATTATTACAGGTTTGCAAGCTCAAAACATATAAAAGAACAGAAAACAAACCTCACCGTCCAGCGCTAAACTAAACACTCAGGCTCCTCTCTTTACAGTGTGGGGCTGTCCCACAAAACATAAGCACAGTGCAAACCTTGTTCTTTGAATCCAAATTAGCACACAGAGCTCACTCAGCTTTTCTCCCTCTGAGATCCAAGATAGAGCTCTCCTCTGCTCTTCCTGGTCATTAAATGCAGGTGGGAGGGGTTTGAATGGACCAGAAAGTCTGGGCCAGAACCAGCTCTGCCACGGTAGCTGGCAAAATCCGTGTCGGACTTTTGCTAGTCGCCTCAAAAGGATCGCATGCGAGGCGACAAGTATCACCCGTCCATCTGGCGCCTCGCATAACGTCACAATACATACAAAGAAACCAAAACAAATAAGTTCAAAAATTAAGTTATGTTTAACAAAATGGAATGACACAGGGAAAAGTATTGAGCACATGAAGAAAGGGAGGTGCAAAAGGCATGGACACTCCTCAACCTTGTGGACAGCCTCCCCAGAAGAGTTGAAGCTGTTATAGCTGCAAAGGGTGAACCCTACGAACTAAGACTGGGATGCCATTAAAGTTCATTTGTGTGTAAAGGCAGGTGTCCCAATACTTTTGACAACCATTGTTTACATGCACACAAAATTACTTAAAGAATAATATTGTGTAATTGTGTGTAGTGTAATGCATATGAAAACTGCTAAATAAAAATACCAAAATGCTATTAGGAAAAGTCCAAACATGAAAATACAGTCCCAAGTGAAAAGTCCTCCACTACATATCCAATGTGAATTAATGCCAGAAAATCAATCTAACAACTTGTTAACTCACCCACCATGCCCAATAAGAAAGACTCCTACCAGAACCCCATGAACCTCAATTGCAGAGTGGTCATGGTTAGCATTTATGAATACACCACCCAGGCTCAGCTCTCCTCTAGCTCCTTAAATGCCAGGCTTCCCGCTCTCAGTTGTTAACAGAGTACATGTACATTACAAAGTTACAAAAAGTTTTAGGCAGGTGTTAAAAATGCTGTAAATTAAGATGCTTTCAGAAAGTGTATTAATAGTTTATTTTTATCTATAAAATCCAAATCAAATTAATATTTGGTGTGATCGCCCTTTGCCTTCAAAACAGCATCACTTGCACACAGTTCTTGAAGGAACTTGGCAGGTAGGTTTTTCCAAACATCTTGGAGAACCCACCACAGATCTTTTGTGGATGTAGGCTGCCTCAAACCCTTCTGTCCCTTCATGTAACCCCAGACAGACTCCATAATGTTGAGAGCAGGGCTCTGTGGGGGCCAAACCATCACTTCCAGGACTCCTTGTTCTTATGCTGAAGATAGTTCCTAATTACATTTGCTGTATGTTTGGGGTCCTTGTCCTGCTGCAGAATAATATGTCTCCCTAATGGTATGGCATGCTGGATAAGCATCTACCTGTATTTATCAGCATTGAGGACACCATTGAGCCTGGCCAAATCTCCAACTCCATTTGCAGAAACGCAGCCACAAACTTGCAAGGAACCTTCACCTTGCTTCACTGTTGCTTGCAGATACTCATTATTGAACTGCTCTCCAGCCCTTTGGTAAACAAACTGCCTCCTGCTACAGCCAAATATTTCAAATTTTGACTCCTCCATAGCACTTGCTGCCATTTTTCTGCACCCCAGTTCCTATGTTTACTTGCATAGTTGAGTCGCTTAGCCTTGTTTCCACATCAGAGGTATAGCTTTTTTTGGCCGCAATTCTTCCATGAAGACCACTTTTGGCCAGACTTCTCCAGACAGTAGATGGGTGTACCTGGGTTCTACTGGTTTCCACCCGTTCTGTGCTGATAGTATTGCTGGACATCTTCCGATGTGGAAGGGAAGTAAACATGATGTGTCTTTCATCTGCTGCATTACGTTCCCTTATGGTCCTCAACGTTGCCCGTTTCTTTGTGTATCTTCAAAAGAGCTTAAACAGCATATTTTGAAGCCCCAGTCTGCTTTGAAACCTCTGCCTTGAAGAGACCTTGCTGGTGCACTTATTTCTTATTGCTGTGCTCAGTCTCGCCATGGTGACATACAGTAAAACTGTCTTCCACAACCTCGCCTTAGCAGAGTTTGACTGTTTCTCACCCAGTTTTAAGCCTTCTACACAGCTGTTTGTTTCAGTCAATAAATGTTTCAACCTACATATGAAACTGATGATCATTAGCACCTGCTTAGTATAAATGGTTAATCATACACCTGACTCTAACCCTACAAAATTCCTGACTTTGTGCAAGTGTAGGAAATGATGCTGGTTTGAAGCCAAAAAGTAGTCACGCCAAATATTGATTTGATTTAGATTTTTCTTCTGTTCGCTCACTTTGCATTTTGTAAATTGATAAAAATAAACAATACAAATATATATTTCTGAAAGCATTTCTTCAGATCTGCCTAAAACGTTTGCACAGTACTGTATATAAATGTACAATATGTATATATAAATATGCCACAATAGTGTGATTCTGCAAAACAAGTGTATTATTTTTTTTAAAAAACACTCACATGTAATATGATGTATCAACAGCTTCTCAATAAATGACGAGAGTTGAGCCTGGATATACAGTATCTCACAAAAGTGAGTACACCCCTCACATTTTCGTAAATATTTTATCATATCTTTTCATGTGACAACAGTGAAGAAATGACACTTTGTTACAATGTAAAGTAGTGGGTGTATAACTTGTATAACAGTGTAAATCTGCTGTCCCCTCAAAATAACTCAACACACAGCCATTAGTGTCTAAACTGCTGGCAACAAAAGAGAGTACCCCCCTAGTGAACATGTCCAAATTGGGCCCAATTAGCCATTTTCCCTCCCCGGTGTCATGTGACTCATTAGTGTTACAAGGTCTTAGGTGTGAATGGGGAGCAGGTGTGTTAAATTTGGTGCTATCACTCTCATTCTCTCATACTGGTCACTGGAAGTTCAACATGGCACCTCATGGCAAAGAACTCTCTAAGGATCTAAAAAAAGAATGGTTGCTCTATATAAGGATGGCCTAGACTATAAGAAGATTGCCAAGACCCTGAAACTGAGCTGCAGCACAGTGGCCAAGACCATACAGCAGTTTAACAGGACAGGTTCCACTCAGAACAGGCCTCATCATGGTCGACCAATGAAGTTGAGTGCACATGCTCCGCATCATATCCAGAGGTTGTCTTTGGGAAATAGATGTATGAGTGCTGCCAGCAATGCTGCAGAGGTTGAAAGGGTGGGGGGTCAGCCTGTCAGTGCTCAGACCATACGCCGCACACTGCATCAAATTGGTCTGCATAGCTGTCGACCCAGAAGGAAGCCTCTTCTAAAGATGATGCAAAAGAATGCCTGCATACAGTTTTCTGAAGACAAGCAGACTAAGGACATGGATTAATGGAACCTGGAATGTCCTGTGGTCTGATGAGACCAAGATAAACGTATTTGGTTCAGATGGTGTCAAGCGTGTGTAGTGGCAACCAGGGGAGGAGTACAAAGACAAGTGTGTCTTGCCTACTGTCAAGTATGGTGGTGGGAGTGTCATGGTCCGGGAATGCATGAGTGCTGCTGGCACTGGGGAGCTACAGTTCATTAAGGGAACCATGAGTGCCAACATTTACTGTGACATACTGAAGCAGAGCATGATCTCCTCCCTTCAGGGGAGTATTCCAACATGATAATGACCTCAAACACACCTCCAAGATGACCACTGCCTTGCTAAAAAAGCTGAGGGTAAAGGTGATGGACTGGCCTAGCATGTCTCCAGACCAAAACCCTATTGAGCATCTGTGGGGCATCCTCAAACGGAAGGTGGAGGAGCGCAAGGTCTCTAACATCCACCAGCTCCATGATGTCATCATGGAGGAGTGGAAGAAGACTCCAATGGCAACCAGTGAAGCTCTGGTGAACTCCATGCCCAAGAGGGTTAAGGCAGTGCTGGAAAATAATGGTGGCCACACAAAATATTGACACCTTGGGACTAATTTAGACATTTTCACTTAGGGGTGTACTCACTTTTGCTCTGAGTTGTGAGTGGAACCTGTCCTGTTTAACTGCTGTATGGTCTTGGCCACCGTGCTGCAGCTCAGTTTCAGGGTCTTGGCAACCTTCTTATAGTCTAGGCCATCTTTATATAGAGCAACAATTCTTTTTTTTTAGATCCTTAGAGAGTCCATGAGGTGCCATGTTGAACTTCCAGTGACCAGCATGAGAAAATGAGAGTGATAGCACCAAATTTAACACACCTGTTCCCCATTCACACCTGAGACCTCTTATAACACTAATGAGTCACATGACACTGGGGAGGGAAAATGGCTAATTGGGCCCAATTTGGACATTTTCACTTAGGGGTGTACTCACTTTTGTTGCCAGCCGTTTAGACATTAATAGCTGTGTGTTGATTATTTTGAGGGGACGGCACAGTGACACTGTTATTTAAGCTGTACACTCACTACTTTACATTATAGCAAAGTGTCTTTTCTTCAGTGTTGTCACATAAAAGATACAATAAAATATTTACAAAAATGTGAGGGGTGTACTCACTTTTGTGAGATACTGTACATCCTTTTAAATGTATTTATGTGATTCATTTATTTCAATGATTTAACACATATGGATTTTCAGTCTATGAGTGTATATAAAGTTGAGGGATGTAGTGCTGCCTTCATTTTGTTGATTTAAGCTTATGTTTACTTACTAGAACATATGGTTAGCTTCTCTATGCCCCAAATACTTCTTTGCATGTGAGCGCAGTCCTTTCATTTTACTTACATTAGAATTTTACTATCCTTATGATGGACAACATGTGCAGGTGAACCTGTATTTGCCTGACCAATAAACAGCAAGCTTATCATTGTTCGTGGAGTGCCGTTTCACCTTTTTCTTTTCCCAAAAGAAGGGGTAGACAAGCTTCAACACTATCAGGAAGTGTTAATAGAAAAGAAGTGGGTTTGAGGACTTTAAATGAGGCACAGGATATATATGTCAAATACCTCTGTACTATTTGACAGAAACACTATAGAGAGAGGGTTTGGACTTTATATTTCAATAGATTTTATTAAAAAAATGTTCAGTACATGTAAAACATCGACTTTTAAACATTTACTTTTAAACTGAGTTACAATATTCCTCGGAGATGCACGATAAACCTATCTTGTAGGGCAAGGTCCCCCCTCCACCCCCTCTCCTCCCGTTGCTACCCCTCATCCTATTGTGGGATAGGAGAACAATGCTAATAATGATAACACAACAAAATTAACAAATTGCACCTCATGAAAAGGGGGCCATAGGGGATACATTCTGGAAATTGTTGCATAGTCTATCATTCCGGTTCAAAATTTGCCCTCAGCCCCCCTCTGTTGGGAGGGATTCAGCTGTTCCCCCGACGCACTTCGCCTTGCCGGTGGTCCTGCCACCCTCCTCCCCTTCTTCCCCCGAGAAAGGCTTGGGTTAAAGCCAATGTAAGGAAGAAATATAAAAAAGAAATATGGTCAGAAATAGAAAATTAGGAAAAGAAAAGTAGTGCAAATGAACATAAGTGTGCTCCCCCATGTTATTCTGACCTAGGTCTTAGACCTCAGAAGGGGTCAGAAAGATATTTGAGCCAGGGTTCCCAGATCCTAGCAAATAGAGTATGTTTGTCCTGCAGGATTGCTGAAAGACGTTCATTAACTATGATCCATGACAACTTGTTTTTCACCAAGTTGAAAGGGACCGTGGCAGTTCTCCATAATTTGCTATTGCTGTTCTGGCCGCCAAGAAGATGAAATCAATCAGTTTTCGTTTCGGTATGCCCTCTGGTGGATGGCATAATAATGCTTGTTGCGGCGATTTTGCTAAATGTACTTGTGTGAGCGAGTAAATGAAATTATAGAGGCGGATCCAAAAGGGTTTCACCTTGGGACACTTCCACCACACATGAAACATTGTTCCGTCCCGACGTACGAGGAAATTCTCGTTGGTACCATATACCATCTAAACAAGACTTTGTAGTTTGCTTCAATCAAGGAAGTATTTATATATGATCTTGAAGCACACTGCGAAATTTGAGACCATTCCTCCGGTGTATATGTTTCTCCCATGTCTTGCTCCCACTTTGTCATATAGAATAATTTGCCTGGTTTGAAAGTTAAGATGCTATAGATTTTAGAAATATGGCCTGTGTGCTTATCGAAGAAACTACACAAACACTCCACTGATGTTGAAGTGGTTAAGTCTGCCATACGCTGTTGAGATTTCAAAAAATGCTTTATTTGTACATAGTGATAATACTCTGAATTTGGCAAATGGTATTTCTCTTGTTAGGATCCCTCTATGATCACAAAGATCAGCAATGCATATCAGGCTCTTATTTGTCCACCATGCTAAAGTATGAGGGTTGAGACCTGGGATGAAGTTTGGGTTGCCCACTAAAGGGGCCATAGGTGTATGTAGAGAATCTAAGTTAAGTTTCGACAGCCTGTCCCATAAGTTTAATGAAAACTATATTATGGTACACATCATAAGCGGCCTGTCTTTTGATCTCAACCACATCAGGTAACTAATTGGTTTTGTGGGAGCGTAATGAGGACTCGATTATCATCCAGATGGGTTTAGGTTTTAGGGAGTGATTGCATATGAGTTGTGCCAATGGAGCTGCATAGAAATACTTGTCAAAATCTGGAGCGCCTAGTCTACCCCCCAGTTTGGGTGTGTATAGAGTGCATTTGTGTCAAAATCTGGAGCGCCTAGTCTACCCCCCAGTTTAGGTGTGTATAGAGTGCATCTATTTCCCCATATAAATTTCAATACCTTATTTTGGAAATTGTGTAAGTCTGACATATTGATAGAGACAGGCAGCGTTCTAAATAAATATAATAGACTTGGCAGTACATTCATCTTTATGGAGTATAGCCTACTGAACCATGATGGGGGAGTGTTAGCCCAGTGTTGTATTTCCATTCCCAGTTTGGTATATAGTGGGGGGTAGTTTGCTTGATATAGCTTATCCAGAGTGGGAGTCAGAAGGATTCCTAAATATGGGAGGGTGTTCGTCTGCCATTTGAAAGAGAATGAGGCCTGTAATTGAGCTACCATGTTTGCTTCCAATGAGAGGTTAAGGGCAACTGATTTTGAGTGGTTAAAGGAAAGGCGTGACAAGATTGAGAAATGTTGTAATGTTTGATTTAAGTTTGGAAGTGAAGTGGTTGACGCGAGGAGAAGTAGGATGTCGTCTGCGAATATGGCGCACTTATTTTCCTGGCCCCCGCAATGTATCCCTGTTATATCCGGATGCCATCTGATTTTAATTGCCAAAGGTTCCATGGCCCAGAGAAATAAGATTGGAGATAGAGGGTACCCTTGTGGCGTTCCCCTGCGGATGTCTATTGCTTGTGAGGTGAAACCCTTGACCCGGAGTTTGGCCGTGGGCGTGCTGTAGAGAGCCCTTAATACCCCTAGAAAATTTGGGCCAAATCCATATCTTTGAAGAATGTACAGTAAGTAGTCCCGGGACAAAGAGTCAAAGGCCTTACAAAGATCTAGGGACAATAGCATCCCCTTTCTGGGTCCACAATTATTCCAATTTGATTGAACCACAGATATGATGTTAATTATGCGTCTGGTCTGATCTGGCACTTGTCGATTGGGCACAAAGCCCACCTGGTCCGGATGAATATAGTTAGATAGAAAGGTGTTCATATGGTGTGCAAGTACTTTTGTCATCAGTTTGAGATCGACCTTAATTAGGGAGATTGGGCAATAGTTGGCGTAGTCCCCATGGTCCTTACCCGGTTTAGGGATCACATGAATGTAGGCTTCGTTTTCATGCATTGCCAAGACCAAATTTTTCTTTAAAAAATGAGCACAAGTGGGGTAATAGTAATGCTAAGTACTTTTTATAGTAATGACCCGAGAATCCATCCGGACCCGGAGCCTTGGATGGATGCAAGCTTTTGATCGCTTCTTTTATTTCTCCCTCTGTAAAATCCCCCTCCATTAATTCTCTATGATCTTTCGTCACCTGTGGTAGAGGTAAGTCATGGAAGTACTTTTCGGCTAGAGTTCTAGGGAAAGTATTGGGTGGGGCGTATAGCTTAGGGTAAAAATGATAGAATTCCTGGACTATAAGTTGTGGATTTTGGGTCAGTTTACCATCTCGCAAGCGTAGTTTTGGTAAAGCTGGATTATATGGGCGGGGTTTTCGTTTCCTGGCTAACATAGTGTTCGGCTTGTCTCCTAGAGTATAGAAGCAGTGCCTGGATCAGCGAAGGCTCTTTCCTGCTTTTGTGGTGAAGCTAAGATTCAAAGCTGTCCCTGCTATATCAATTTTATGTCTCAAGTCTAATCTAGGATTTTCCTTTTCCTCTTTCATAAGTGCCCATAACTCAGTTTCCTGTTGTTGTATTATTTGTGTATGTATGCGTTTGGTTCTGACGGCCAGTTGAATTAACCGTCCGCGAATCGTAGCCTTATGTGCTGCCCAATTGATACTCGGGGTGGTGTCCGCTGATTGATTTTCAGTAAAGAATTGGCTTATGGATTTTTCAATTTTCGTGTACACGATGGAGGCATTAGGACGCCATGTGGCAGGTTGTGGTCTCGACCCTAGGTCGGAAATCTCGATTTGCATCGGCAAATAGTCTGACCATGCTGTAGTCCTGAATTTAGCTGCTTTAATTGAGGAAAGCAAGTGCGACAGAGTGAACACATGTTCGATTCGGGAATAAGTTTTACGTGCTGGGGAATAATGTGTGTAATCCCTCATAGTTGGATGAAAATCTCTCCATGTATCCACCAGGTTATAAGAGTGTAACAGTCTAGCTAGTTTGCAGCCTTGCTTGGGTGTGTGTTTTAAGACTGGTTTACATGGGTTAGATCTGTCCAGTGCTTGATCTAGGGGTACATTGCTGTCTTCTCCCATTATAAGGTGACCCTTCGTGTGTGGGATCAGTGTCGCTAGCATGTTATCAAGAAACTGAACCGGTCCTCCATTGGGGGCATAGTAGGAGACTAACGTGATGACCTGCCCATTTATTTTCCCGACCATCATGACATATCTCCCCTCTTTATCTTTGATAACCATATCCGGGCTAAACGAGATCCTTTTAGCTATGCATATTACCACTCCCCCTTTTTTCTTAGGGCCATTGGAAAAGTAGCATGTAGGGTAGTGGGCACAGGGCCGGATTAACATAGGGGCGTTAGGAGCTGCAGCAATAAGCCCCCCTGTCACACAGCACACATCTAGTAATCGTTTGCCTGTCTTTTATCAGCAGTAAGATGACTGCTGCTTAATCCTCCTGTCACTGCTGGCCCGCTCGGAGCGCGGGGGGGGGGTTGGTGCATTGTGCTGTGCCAATGGTGAGATAGTGAGACACAGGACCAGCACAGCACAATGCTACATGAAGAGGGCATTATGATTGCTTTCCCTCCCATCCTATCCTTGCCGTGTCTGCCCCGCCCCACACTCCTCCCCCATGACGCGCACACACTGTCAGTGCACGTAATTGCTGTGTGGCCATGTGGAGGCGGCAGATTTAATTGCAGAACACTTGGTAAGTACTGGCATAGCTATAAGAGTCGCATCTGCGACCCGGCCCGTGATCCAGGGGGCATCTCTGTCACATCAGGTTAAATCAGCCTTTATCAGCCGAGGTGCATTGACTTCTCAGGGGTTCCACAGCTTCCTGGGCTTGTTACTAACAGTCAGAAACATGCAGCCTCAGACAAATCATCTTCTGTTCTTTAGAAGTGAGTTTCCCTGTCTCACAACCTTCTGTTATCTTTCTGCTGTGCTGAAAGAGTTAACTTCCTCCCTTCAGTCATCAAGTCAGGAAGCCTCCTCCATGTAAATCTGTTATCTCCCCTCCACCCACCCCCCTCCAGTCCTCACACTTCCAGTGATGAAGGGGATGCAAGTTGAAGACAGGACTGGATGGAGTTGTAGGTGTTCCTCTTCCTGTGTCACTGACTCAGTGTAGGGCAGATAAGGAATCTCCCTCTATTATTTAAATGTGTGTAATGGAGAGATCCCTCAGTGTACTGTAAGCTAAACTATTTTAATTTTTACATACAGACAAAAGAGAAAGATGAAAATATAAAACTCAGAGGAGAGCGAGGGAAATGGGAAGAGAAAAAGAGAGAGATGGGGGGAGAGCGAAGGAAAAAGAGAGAGATGGGGGAGAGCGAAGGAAAAAGAGAGAGATGGGGGGAGAGCGAAGGAAAAAGAGAGAGATGGGGAGAGCGATGGAAAAAGAGAGAGATGGGGGAGAGCGAAGGAAAAAGAGAGAGATGGGGGGAGAGCGAAAGAAAAAGAGAGAGATGGGGAGAGCAAAGTAAAAAGAGAGAGATGGGGGAGAGCGAAGGAAAAAGAGAGAGATGGGAGGAAAGCGATGGAAAAAGAGAGAGATGGGGGGAGAGCGATGGAAAAAGAGAGAGATGGGGAGAGAGAAGGGAAGAGAATGAGAAATTTAGAATTTAGGACAGGAGAGAAGGAATGAGTGATATAAAGAGAGAGACAGAGAGATATAGAAAGAGTGAGAAAAAAGAGCTAAAATAAGGAGAGCTAGAAGAAAAGAGAGAGAAAAAGAGAGTCTCTGTGAACTGTGGGGAGGTCTCTGTGAACTACGGGGTGTTCTCTGGGAACTGTGGGGAGGTCTCTGTGATCTGTGGGGCCGTCTCTGTGAACTGTGGGGAGGTCTCTGTGAACTGTGGGGAGGTCTCTGTGAACTGTGGGGAGGTCTCTGTGAACTGTGGGGAGGTCTCTGTGAACTGTGGGGAGGTCTCTGTGAACTGTGGGGTGGTCTCTGTGAACTGTGGGGAGGTCTCTGTGAACTGTGGGGCGGTCTCTGTGAACTGTGGGGAGGTCTCTGTGAACAGTGGGGCGGTCTCTGAGAACTACAGGGCGGTCTCTGTGAACTGTGGGGAGGTCTCTGTGAACTGTGGGGCGGTCTCTGTGAATTGTAGGGCGGTCTCTGTGAACTGTGGGGAGGTCTCTGTGAACTGTGGGGCGGTCTCTGTGAACTGTGGAGAGGTCTCTGAACTGTGGGGCGGTCTCTGTGAACTGTCTCTGTGAACTGTGGGGCGGTCTCTGTGAACTGTGGGGCGGTCTCTGTGAACTGTGGGGCGGTCTCTGTGAAATGTGGGGCAGTCTCTTTGACATGTGCAGAAGTATACAATATGTGACATGGGGCGTAGTCTCTGTGGGAGCACTGACATCTTTGTCAGGCAATCTCTGGGGGAGCCGCAGCCTCAGCCCTCTTAGAGATTTTCAGTGCTCCCAGAGACCTTTCCAAAACATGATGGAGCCGGGAATTTATTTCCACAAAAAAGCCCACCAAAATCCTCAGCACCAGGCCCATGATGCTCTTAATCCAGCCCTGAGTGGGCACTAAGGTATTTAGGTGCCGAGGATCAGGAAAAGTGAGTTTCCTGTAAGAGTAATATATCCGCCCCCATTTATGATAATGGTAGAAAGCTTTTGACCTTTTTATGGGAGACTTAAAGCCCTATACATTATGGGTCAAGACTGTGTATGTGGATTGCTGGGCATTTAACATGATGGTTTGGCAGACTGTACTCGCCTGTTATAGTGCGTACTCTGTTCATGATCCTTTTACTTTGAATGGGAACCTCTGGGTCCAGGAAGGGGAGTGCACTTAGAAGAAGAATGAAAATAAAAATAAGAGAAAAAGATAAGTTTAGTTTAAGGTTACACACTGCCACGTTTGGTATACACGTGACCAAAAGCAAGAAACGCACATTCAACAACATTATGTTTAACTTAACCAAGCTCGAAGACCTATGGGAAATCAAAATTCCCACAACATGTTGTGAGGTTATCATCCTCTCACGAGGAGGCACAAGCTCACATGGAAGTGGCATGGGGTTACACTCCGGTACTCTGCCCCTTCAATGTCCCTGAGGGGAATAAGTAAATGTCTGGCATACAGACTACAAAAATACTTATCAATACATGTATATGTCAATTGCAGAGTTTGGTCTTTATCTGGTCAGAACAGTCTTCATTTCCCACTCTGGAATGGGGCCTGGAATCATAACTTGCCCCCTTTCTGACTGTCCCAACTACCTTAACAGGGCCCTCATGACCAAAGTTAGTAAGAGCCATTTGGGAAAAGGGATGAGCCTTGACTGAACTTAAGGAGGGTATTTTTAAGTGAAAACAGAAAAACTGATCACTGCAGAAAATTCTGTGACCTTTCATTTGGTCATGGTGTGTCCGGTTAGACGCCGGTTTCAAAGATGTTGTTAAGGGTCAGTTCAAGATCACCCACAATCACCCCTGGCTGAGGTGAGTCTCTTCCCTGAAGAACGGCTTTGGTGAGACTAGACGGGTGAGAGCGGACGGTTCCCAGCTTGATCAGGAGGTAATCAGTCCTAGTTCCAGCGGGATGTCCTCACCATCTTGAAAGTTGGAAAAGGAGTGCGTCTTACCCTTGTAGGTAAATGACAAGCAGAAGGGAAATGACCATCTGTATTTTATACGTTTGCTGATCAGGTGTGTCAGCAATGGCTTCAGTGCCCGTCTCTTTTGGATGGTCTGTTGCGAGATGTCTGTGTACATTTTTACAGGATGGCCCAGTAGCATAATGTCCCCTTTACTTCTGCTTTCCATCATCATTTTCTCCTTTATTCTATAGTAGTGTGGCTTTACTATCACATTTCTAGGGAGGCCATAAGCTCTCTGGGCCATCAGGGCAGGGTGTACCCTATCAATTTCCATATGGTGGGATCAAATGTCTGGGATCAAATATTGCATCAGGGTATGTACTGTGTCTCCCAGGTCAGTGACGGCCGTCAGGCAGTCTGCGTAGCCTAAAATTGTACCGCCTGGATCTGTTTTCCAAATCTTCGATTTTTGCATTTGCTTGGTCTAGTTGGTCTTGTAATGAGGAAATCATATTAGAATTTTGATTGACTCTCCCCACTGTGTCATCCATCTTAGATTCAATTGTGTCCAGCCTCTCCCCTATACATTGAAAATCCCCTCTAATCTCTGCAGTTATTGCCATGCCTGCTTTTCACAGTTCCTGCTGTAGTAAAGCCGAGAAGCAGGCTAACAGGACCACATCCCCACGATAGAGAGCTGGTGGTGGGGGTTGTGACTGAACCACCCCTAAACATGCCCTCATAAATTATCTCATGAAATGACACTTAAATGTTTTATGCAGAATTAAGTTACAGAAATAAATATTAACAACTTTATCAGTGCAGCCTCACCTGTGCCCATCAATGCAGCCTCACCTGTGCTCATCAATTCAGCCTCACCTGTGCCAATCAATGCAGCCTCACCTGTGCCCATCAATGCAGCCTTATCTGCGTCCATCAATGCAATGTGACCAGTGCCCACTAATGTAGCCTCACCTGTGCCCATCATTGCAGCATGACCAGTGTCCACCAATGCAGCCTCACCTGTGCCCATAGCAACGTGACTAGTGCCCACCAATGCAGCCTAACCTGTGCCCATCATTGCAGCGTGACCTGTGCCCACCAATGCTGCCTCACCTGTGCCCATCATTGCAGCATAACCAGTGCCCACCAATGCAGCCTCACCTGTGCCCATCATTGCAGCATGACCAGTGCCCACCAATGCAGCCTCACCTGTGCCCATCATTGTGGAGTGTCCAGTGCCCGCCAATGCAGCCTCACCTGTGCCCATCATTGCAGCGTAACCAGTGCCCACCAATGCAGCCTCACCTGTGGCCATCATTGCAGCGTGACCTGTGCCCATCATTGCAGTGTGACCTGTGCCCACCAATGCAGCCTCACCTGTGCCCATCATAGCAATGTGACCTGTGCCCATCATTGCAGCGTGGTGCCCATCATTACAGCGTGACCTGTGCCCACCAATGCAGCCTCACCTGTGCCCATCATTGCAGCGTGACCTATGCCCATCATTTCAGTGTGGCCTGTGCCCACCTATGCAGCCTCACCTGTGCCCATCATTGCAGTGTGACCTGTGCCCACCAATGCAGTCTCACCTGTCCCCATCATTGCAGTGTGACCAGTGCCCACCAATGCCGCCTCACCTGTGCCCATCATTGCAGTGTGACCTGTGCCCAGCGCGACCTGTGCAGAGGAAGATTGAGGGCGGCCAGAGAGAGAGCATGTAGGAAGAGGATTGCCTGCCAGATCACAGAGCTTGGATTGCCCAGTGTAACAGCTTACATTGGAATTGCCGTCCACTCGCAGTCACACAGTCCCGCCTCCTGACCTGGCACTTGTGACAGACAGAACACACACATTGGACTGGCGTTCTGCCTGTAATAGGCGCCGGGTCAGGAGGCGGGACTGTGTTTGACAGCGAGCGGACAGCAATTCTAATGTAAGCTGTTACAATGGGCAATCCGCGCTCTGTGATCGGGCCGGCTCTCCTCTTCCTCCACGCTCTCTTCCCCTGGGAGAATGGCTCCCAATCATCCCCGCCTGCCGGCAGTGCTCGCCCCCCGCTCCCAGGCAACCCACACCCGCCAGCCATCATTTTCCACTGGAGAGTGGAAATTTTGAGGGCTGCAATACATATATAAGAAATTCATGATTGTTACAGCATAGTACAGTAAAACATGATTAATAAAATTAGTGGAATAATCCTGACTTGTAAACACATGATTGTAGAATCCAAATAGCTTGATGCATTTCGTTGATACCCTCCACTCATCAGGAGCAGATGCGGCATATATATCTAAAATTCATAAGTTAATAACATTAACAATGGGTCTCAATGCAAGAGAGCAGGGGGGGTAGAAAATATGAAAAAATCAACTATGAGTCTGAATTGGAGCGATAAGAGCTGAAGGCCGGCTGGACAGATCATCAGTCCCGGGAGCTGAGGTGGTATAACCCATGACAGAATTGTAAAAAAACCATCAAGAGACAGGTGTCCCTGGGAGTGTGGATAAACAGAGTGCTTTGTTTGTGAAAATGGCCTGATATTGAAAGTTTGGGAGGCCGCTATAGGCATAAGACCCTCCCTTCCCCCAGGGAAATACCCCTCACCTTACTTCAGCAGATCAGAAATTTCCATACAAGCATACTTAATGGAACAGAGAGGACTCATGAAACAGAATTACCAGTAATAATAGTACTATGCTTACATTTTATGCTCTGTTATAGCTTAGATAGAAACATTGTGAGAAACTAATTAGGGAGGAACAACTGGCAACAGGAATTTTCAACTAATGGATAAATTCTGGATGGCCAGTTCCAGTTTGTGAAAGTTAGTCATGTGTAAATGCTTCCCAATGCTGCTGTCTTGCAAAAGTGGTAAAGGCAGAATGTTTGCAGTTTAAGTGATACCTTTTGCTTAACTTAGGTTACTAAAAACACCAATAACCTAAATTCCAGTTATAACGGCTTTATACATTTCTGAAGAATGAATTGCGACACACATATTTATACACAGAGTTGTAAGAAGGAACATTGAAATATAGACATTTAAAAATACACAACTATTTTGTCTTGACAGACTTTAATGGCAAAGTGTTTCTAAACTCTAATCACTTATCTCTTACAATAAGCCTTCACCATTATAGTGCCTTAAGAAAAAATATTTGTATATTTTTAAAGTTCATATTTTACTGCTCTTCGAAACGCTCTTTAAATATATGGAATTCAGAACAATTATTTAGAAAGCCTGATGAAGGGATGTAATTTATTCTGAAACCTTGCATCTTAAATAACTTACAGTGCCTTAAAAAGGTATTCATACACCGTGAAATTTTCCACATTTTGTTATGTTACATCCAAAAACATAAATGTATTTTATTGGGATTTTATGTAATAGACCAACACAAAGTGGCACATAATTGTGAAGTGGAAGGAAAATGATAAATGGTTTTCAATTTTTTTTTTACAAATATATATAAAAGTGTGGCATGCATTTATATTCAGCCCCCCTGAGTGAATACTTTGTAGAACCACCTTTCTCTGCAATTACAGCTGCAAGCCTTTTTGGGGATGTCTCTACCAGCTTTGCACATTTAGAGAGTAAAAATTTTGCCCATTCTTCTTTGCAAAATAGCTTAAGCTTTGTGAGAATGGATGGAGAGCGTCTGTAAACAGCACTTTTCAAGTCTTGCACCAATTCTCATTTGGATTTAGGTCTGAACTTTTACTGAGCCATTCTAACACATGAATATGCTTTGATCTAAACTCTGGCTGTATATTTAGGGTCATTGTCCTGCTGCAAGGTGAACCTCCGACCCAATCTCAAGTCTTTTTTAGACTCTAACAGGTTTTCTGCTTAGAGTGCCCTGTATTTCGCTCCATCCATCTTCCCATCAACTCTGACCAGCTTCCCTGTCCCTACTGAAGAAAAGCATCCCACAACATGATGGTGTCACCACCATGTTTCGCAGTGGAGATGGTGCATTCAGGGTGACGTGCGGTGTTAGTTTTCCACCACACATAGCATTTTGCTTTTAGGCCAAAAAGTTCAATTTTGGTCCCATCTGACCAGAGCACCTTCTTTCGCATGTTTGCTGTGTCCCCCACATGGCTTCTCGCAAATTGCAAACTGGACTTCTTATGGCTTTGTTTGAACAATGGCTTTCTTCTTGCCACTCTTCCATAAAGGCCAGATTTGTGGAGTGCACGAGTAACAGTTGTCCTGTGAACAGATTCTCCCACCTGAGCTGTGGATCTCTGCAGCTTCTCTAGAATTACCTAGGGCCTATTGGCTGCTTCTGATTAATGCTCTCCTTACCCAGCCTGTCAGTTTAGGTGGATGGCCATGACTTGGTAGGTTTGCAGTTGTGCCATACTCTTTCCATTTTTGGGTGATGGATTGAACAGTGCTCCGTGAGATGTTCAAAGTTTGGGATTTTTTTTATAACCTAACCCTGCTTTAAACTTCTCCACAACTGTATCCCTGACCTGTCTGGTGTGTTCCTTGGCCTTCTTGGTGCTGTTTGTTCACTAAGGTTCTCTAACAAACCTCTAAGGGCTTCACAGAACAGCTGTATTTATACCAAGATTAAATTACACACAGGTGGACCCTATTTACTAATTGGGTGACTTATGAAGGCAATTAGTTCCACTAGATTTTAGTTAGGGTATCAGAGTAAAGTTTCAGAGTATATCAAATATGAGGCCTTTGATCTACATATCACATTAGTTTAAAAAAGGGATTTTATTATAACTTACCGTAAAATCCTTTTCTCCGAGTTCACTGACAGACGCAGCTCTTCTTGACTTTGTGGGGTTTTATGTTCGTCTTACCAGGAGTTAACTAGGCAGGGAAAGAATTCAGCTGGCCCCTCCCCTGGGGGCCGTCCTCCTTTCCTACATTAAAACCCCCCCTCACAGAGGACTCTCCAGTTTGTACACAAGCCGTACCAAAACAGAGCCCAGAGGGGTGGGTGCTGCGTCTGTCAGTGAACTCGGAGAAAAGGATTTTACGGTAAGTTATAATAAAATCCCTTTTTCTCCTACGTTCACTGACAACTAT
>BLSH010052344.1:624095-634968 GCA_018402905.1 Glandirana rugosa | reverse complement strand
ATTATTGGATGAACCATTCGGGATAAACCCCCTTATTTGGTCGGAAAGACACCCGTTACAAAAAGACGTTTTTAATAAAATAAAATATACGTTAGATATCTGTTTTTCTGTATGTTTTAACTGGTCACAAATTTTTATACAAAATAATATGTATTGTTCATATGGAAAGTAAACAATTATGAAGGGTAAATTTTAATGTGATTATATTACAAAGACCATGTTTCGTACCGTTTCAATGAACGTACACTTTTTTTTCGTAAAAAAAGTTGAAAACCATAAAAATACGCTTACTTTTTTTGGTTTCCTTGTTAAACCCAATTATTCCCCAAGGCCAGCTGAATTCTTTCCCTGCCTAGTTAACTCCTGGTAAGACGAACATAAAACCCCACAAAGTCAAGAAGAGCTGCGTCTGTCAGTGAACGTAGGAGAAAAAATTTTTTATTCAAATAAAATAAATTCAACCCCTTATTAACCCAAATTGTTCCTTTGGTTTTTTTCATTCGCATAAAAATACCAAAAGTTGAAAAAAATGCTTTTTTTTCACATGCAAGTAACTTTGCCATGCTTTGTACCAGAAACATTATATTAGTGTAATTTTAAATGGGAAGTATTAACAAATGAAAGGTATACTTGTTATGTATAATAAAACATATTTTTAAACACTGGTCAATTTTGTATGTCTTTTTGTCTATAGATTGCATATAAAATAAAATAATTTTTGCAGAAAAACATTGCCCACAGAAAGGCTGGTTTATTCCCCCAAATAGGGCTTACCAAGTAGGTTATTATGTAATACAAGATATTGCCACATAAACAGAACCAGAGTAGAAATGTAAAACAATCTCTGGTTCATAAGAAGTATAAAGGTACATGTTTTATCTGCTAAACAGTTATTTACGTGTATACTATACATCCTCAACTTCTGCACTGGACTACTATCAAGAGTAGTTTTGAGCTCTCTCTCCTAGTAAAGATGATTGGGGCCATTGCCTCTCTTCAACATATTAACCAACATATTTCTGCACTACAAGTTTCACAGCTTTAAATGTTTTAAAAGCACATAGTTTTAAAAGCACAGAGTTATTAGGAATAGGCTGCAGGCCAGCTTCAGTACTGCATTCATCTACAATATGATCATCATTTGCGGTGAGCATTATCCATGCAATTCTGGCTTGCAACAACTACAGCTAAACTTTTTGCCCAGTTTGAATGTTATAGGAAGGCTGTTCACTCATACCTATTCTGTGTTCTCCTAATTCTATGTTGTGACTTCATTTAATTATCAAATAAAATGTCTTTTTTTTTTTTGTAGAATAAACACTGCTTACTGGATGTTGGACTGGAATGTGCAAAAGAACTAATCAAGACTAAAATTTTTCCCATCATCCTCTTCATCAGGGTTTCTGAGAAAAACTTGAAAAGGTTTAGGTAATGTTTCTGTGATATGTCTATAACCAGTTTCAAACGTAATAATGAAGAATTGACAAAAAGATGGTAATGCATATAATGCAAAGGGTTATGACTGTAAAGGTGGTTGGGTCAGCAGTTTTAAAGAATGCTGCTGAAAATGCTAGTTCACTGGCTGGCACGCTGAGCTGGCATTCATATCTTCTGACTTACTTCCCAAGAACAAGTATGTTCTTGACTTTTTTGTGACTGATACTCAAGAAGCAAAGGATCTGCATGACAGTGAAGCAACTCGCATTCTTAGGGTTTAGGGTATTCAGACGGCAGATTAGTGCCCTCCTCCGTGCGGAGCTGCTGGCAGATGCGGGTGCACCCACCTTGGAGCTGCGTGCAGGCAGCCCATAGGAGTTGAGGCACAGACATAATCACATGTCAAAGTTTTAGCCTGGGTTCACACTCCTGCGGGAATGAAATCATGTGGGTTCCTGCACAGATGTCTATGAAAAGCGCACCTGAAATCACCAAAAGTAGTGCAGAAACTACTTTTGAGAATTGGTGCAGTGCCGGAAAGTCTGCGCCGCACTGATTCGGATGGTGCCTTTGGCATGCGATTTGACATGTCATGTAATTGTATCCACGCCAGAGCTGTGTGTGCATCCACTACTATGGGCTGCCTGCATGCAGCTCCAAGGTGAGTGAGAGACCAACGATGTCAGCCACAAACTGTATATCTCACGTGACAGATTCCTAACATCCTCGTGTATGGTGTTGACCAGTAATTGGCATTTCCCAAAATAGCAATAAATCAGATATCACAAGGCAACTATGGTATATTTTGTCTTAAAACTGCATGGTTTTGTGTGTTATTGAGGCCCACATGGTCAGTATGTGTAATTTGATTTAAAAAAAAAAAGATATGCTAGTGTATGATCCAGAAGTAATGCTGAAATCTTTAGAAAACAAACAATGCAATTTATGTAGAATTGATAGTTCCAGAATGAACATGTTCTACTTAATTCATGCCAAACAAGCATCTATGCTAGAATCCTCCAAAAAATAATGTAATATAGAGACCTTAAGGCCTGGTTCATACTAGTGCGATCTGAGTTGCACAGAATTACATGACACTGGAAATCACATTATTTTATATGGTGCCCATTCACACAGTGGCGTCGGTAGAGGGGGCTGAGGGGGGCTAGAGCCCCGAGTGGGTCCCCGAAAAGCCCCAGGTCTCAGAATTCTCTAAAGAATTCTTAGCCCCGTGCTGTCTCCAGGAGAGCGGGGATTGATCACTCAGCACCAGCGCGGCTGAGAGACGTACCACGTTTAGGCACGTTTAGAAGCTGTTTGGAGTTTCAAATGCCTCTGAACTGGCATCTGAACCCATTTTTTTGCTTTCCAAAAAAAAGCCTTTAAACTCAACTGCCTGGAAAGACCTTTAACAACCCTGTGTAAATGTACTGATAAGATAACAGAGGAAATTTCAGGGGCAGCTGAAAATGAATGCCCAAATGCCTCTAAAGGTCTGTTTACCAGCAGCAGTGTAAATGAGGCCTAACAGTAAAGAATGTGGTGCCACAATACAGCCCAACTCCAGGGAATTCAAAATAAAGGGGGGGAAGGAGGAGAATTGCCTCTTTTACTGACCTGTTTCCATGCTACAACCAGCTGTAGTGCTCTCATCCTTCACTAAAACTTCAGCCTCATCACATACCATACAGGAACATTAACCCTGTATGGTATAATGAGGGGGCTGCAGTGTGACCGTAGTCAGGGAACCAGTCAGCACTGGAAGAAGGCAGCTGAAGCAATGAATTAGGTAAAGCTGGGTACACAGATCAAAATTCAGTTTAGCAGGGATCAGCCTGGGGTGGGTCAGTGTAATGGTTAGTGTAGGGGTCAGTATAATGGTTAGTGTAGGGGTCTGGGGGGTTACTGTAGGGGTCTGGTAGGGGGCAGGTAGGTCAGTTTAGTGGTCAGTATTGATGGGCAACCCCCCCCCACCTACCACCCCCTGGGCTGAAGCCTCTGGTATGTCTCCTACCTAGCAATGCCCTTGCGTTCACCTCAATGTGGCACAACATGGCATACACTTCAATGAAAAAGTACTAAAAATGCATGTACATGTGCTTTTGCTGGTTGTTAAAGTAATTCCAAAGGCACAATTTAAATTTTTTTAAAAAACAACAAGCATGTCATACCTACCTGCTCCGTGCAATTGTTTTGCACAGAGCAGCCCTGATCCTCCTCTTCTTGGGTCTCCCGCCATCGCTCCTGGCCCCTCTCTCCTCCCGAGTGCCTCCATAGCAAGCTGTGCCTTTTGTACTTTTTCAAGTAAAGTTTTGAAACTTTGGTCCCGCCTGGTCTGAGGTTATTCAAGGAATGTAATGCAAGTAACCGGAACATATAGTTTACGGTTTTGGGTTATTAAACACATTGGGTATGAAGACAGTTCCACAAGACAGTGTGGAATGCAAGCAAGTGGTTACCTAGGGTAAAGGAAACTCACCAAAAAGCCTGTCTTCAAGTGTGTGCCTGAGATAGCGTGGATAGCGTTTTGCAGGAGGGAGTTGTTGTCATCAATCTTTCCGTGAGTGGTCTGTCTCCCATAGCAATGGAAGCAGACTCATGCCGCAGAGGTCCCCCAGGCCATCGTGTGCTAAGGCACAGAGTAGTGAAGTACATGCATGGAGTCCACTTTATGTGCATGGCGGGACCCTATACCGTTACTGTGAGGTAGCGGCAATGCACTGGACAGGTGGATGTGGACAAGGCTCAGCATGTCCCTCCTAAATGCAAGTTACAGAGAAGGTGTACATTCTCGCTGGGACCCAAGAGTTAACTGTAGAACAGTTATAATGCAAGTGTGCACGGTGTACGTTCATCTCTAAAAGCAGAGGCCTGCCTTAAGGTTGAGTATTCCCCCACAGCGGCTTTAGCCTGCTCCCTGGGCATTGATGAAAATAGCACAAGAGTAAAGCTACCCAATGTGTAAAGCAAAGTGATCCTGTTCAAAGTGACTAGCACAGCCCAGAAGAACCCACCCGGGGTAGGCTTCTCATGTGACCCTTGCTTGGCGCCAGGAGGGAGGGAGGGTAACATGGAGGACATGATGACCTCTCTGTCACCTGAAGTGGGGCTACGAGTACTGCATACACTTGAAGACCACGCCTAAAGAGATCATGGCATTAGCTGGTTAGTTAGAGACTTTAAGAAACATTGGAAACATGGAGGATGTGATGACCACTCTGTCACCCTGACCTGCCCATCTGATCTCAATGGAGAGATTCACCTCTCTATTTATCCTGACAACAATCGTCACTGAGACAGAAACTGAAGGAAAATCTAAAATAATGCAGTTATCACCAGAACAGCAATTGAGGGGAATTTTTTCCATTGGAGACATCTGTTCTGATAACAACAGTCTAAGAGACAATTCCCCTTACTTGGCTCATGGAACAGAAGGTGATGGGAAATCTCTCCAATAGGATGCAGACAGCAAAAAAAAATTGACTGGGGTTTTAACCACTTTCTACTTTAATCAAAACTAGCTTTAGATATGCACTATTCAGGGATAGGCAGTCTCTTTTTATTTATTTATTTTTGACTATCCAGGACATGCTTGGCATGTTAGCCAGAACGGCGTAGGTTGTCAATGCATCCTAGCTCCAAGAAGAACAAGACAAGACTAATCCTAGGTATAATAGTCTATGGGCAATTTTGATAAGGAAATAAAGGAGGTTAGATCCCTGCCAATAATTTTTTAGTTTTGCATATTTATCAGAATTGTTACAACCAAGGAATGTATCACTCTCTGTGATCCACCACCAATATTTATGATGACGGTTAACACCGGGACATAAAATTAGAGGAGATCCAAAACATTATTTTTGTCACCAGATCAGAAGTACAGTGGCAATTTTACTAATTTCGTATGATGTCTCTAGGACAAGAAGGGAATGAAAATCTTCATAATAACACAGACAGCAATAAATATTTGACATAAGGTTCTAACATTTCCCATTCTAACAAAACAAAGCTACTTTAAGCATAGTCACACTTTATGATAACGTGTTGCTTTCTGCCATGGCTGGAGATCAAGGGATATGGTAATAAAAAGTGTACTTTAAAAAGCACTACAGTTTGAAACAGTGGGATTCTGGGTAGATAGAGAAAAACAACATTGTTGCAACGCTGGAATTGGTGGGTGCTAATGGAATGTTTTGCTTACCACTACTGCTGGATTTGGGCAGCTAGTCAACTTTTATCCTTGAAGGTAAATTTGAACCTTTTTGGTTAAAGTACAAACCACAGGTGATTGATATATTTACTCATTTTTCTTTACCTGTGTTGTTGTGCACATTTGCTGTTGTGCAAGTCTTGCCTTTTCATTTAGAATAGCCAAATACATTTAACATGCCATATGCAAAAGGGAAACAAATTGTTTTTTACAAATATGTAGTACATGTATTATAGAATTTGACAGATTTCATCAAAAATAAAGAAAGCAGCCCCAGTGTAGCCCAAGCAGATCTGCCTGCTATACTCGCCCAGTCTCTGACATTGTTCCCAGTCACCAATCCAGTGCTACTCCTATTCCAAGTTGAACAGACCTCCTGTGAGCCCAAGGTGTCAGGACCCTGGGCTCACAGGAGATTTCTGCAAGGTGTGGTTGCCAATGCCACTTCATTACACGGCGCCGCTCTCCGTAGAATTAGGGTCCGCCAATTTACTGAGATGGAAGCGGAACCAGTCACCGGACTGAAGACACTTGAATAAAGTAAATATAGGTTTTTTTTGTTAATGATTTAGGGATTTTTTTTTTTAATACTAGAATTTTATTGAAAATTTTCCAATATAACAAAGAGAAGAAAAGTTTTCAATACAGCAAAATATATGCAGAAGATATCAAAACTTTACATAGTCATGGATTATCCATGTACTTTGACTATATCAACGCTCCCCCAATATACAGTAGCTATGGCAACGCTCACATACCGCAATATGACATGGGGTAAATAAGGTTTACTGCTCGTCAAGTGGCAAAAACAGACTAATCGTCCGAAGCGTACAGATCGTTATGTCACAACGTATACCATAAAGGCAACATCCTGAAAATCAGATCAATGTCGTGTAACCTGCTAACTGAAGCACTGATATCGTATGAATGTGAGAGGAAGGTCTGGTCACAAAAAAAAGGGGGGGGGGGAGGGGGGAGGTAAATGGCTACGGCATGTGCTGGTCAGGTGGAGCTTGACCAGCACAGGCCGTGCTCAGCTCAAAGCTTAGCAAAGTAGGGGAGGAGGTTGGTAGAAGCCAACCACAGAAAAAGGAGAAAGAGAAAGGAGCTGAAGGGGAAAAAGAAAAGTGGGCACCCCAGGGTTTTTTAAGCTAGATTCTGTGGAACTATTACAGTTCCAAATAATGGGAAATCATCTGAGAAAGCGGGAAATTATCTATCCAGGGTTACCATGTCCACTGGAATTTATCTAGTTTATCTCCTAGGATCGCCGTCAGCCTCTCATTAATGAACGTACCGAGAACCCTGTTTTTGACCTCTTCAAAGCTAAGAAGTGGTGTTTTCCACGACCGCGCAATAGTAATTAACGCACATTCCCACCGAATTACGTCTGCAATAGGTTTATGTAAAAGCGCTTCCCATAGATCTTTCCTTAAATTAATGTGAAGAACCGTATCAACCAGTGTGTACACCCTAATCCACAACCTTTTGACCTTAGAACAGGTCCACCACATATGCTTCATGTCCCCAGGTGTGGACATCCTCGAAAGCAATTGGAAGGATACGATGGTAGGCACTTTGCGATCCTGGCTGGGGTAATGTACCAATGGGACATAACTTTAAAGGAATTTTCCAGGGCCAAAACGTTCCGAGAAGACTTAAATAGTGCCTCCCACATTTTACGCCAGTCGTCCAGTTGAGGAGCAGAGCCTAGATCACCCGCCCATTTATCACAATACATAGGGATTTGCAGTCCAGTATTGTTCAATATGGAGGAAAATAACAAAGAAATCAGGCCCTGGGTGGTGGCACTGGTACGGCATCTGGTCTCAAAAGCTGTAGACAATAATGGATGTTCGTGCTGTTTTGTAAGAGATTCCAAGAAGTGGTGGATTTGTACATATCGGAAACGTTCCGATTCAGGAATCTCATGGGAGTCCCGAAGGTATTAATAAGAGCAAATTCCTCTGGGAGTAAGGAGAGAGCGGACCTTTATGACACCATTTGGCATCCACCATTGGAAACTACGAGGGTTTTCCAAGCCCGGAGGGAACAAGGTGCAATTTAACTATGGTAAGAGAGGGAGGTGGGGCGATATTAAGCACATGGAGTACATTATGGAAACCCAAACCGAAAGAGTATGGGCCAAACCGGGTTAAGCGGCTTTGGGCGATGCACGGGAGGAATCCATGGTATGGATGAGAGAGGAATTGGATCAGTATCCATCATATCGATAAGGGTCCATAGCGGTGCAGATTTGCCTGCATGGAGTTGAGCGATCGGGGCGATCTGGGCGGCCTTATAGTAATAAGCAATATTGGGGACTCCTAACCCACCCCTAACTTTTGGAGCGTACAGAAGGGATCTATTAAGCCTTGGTCGCGCGCTACCCCAGATAAATTTTAGGATACGATGTTGTAGAATACGGATGACATGCAAGGGGACGGAGATGGGGAGAACCCTAAAAAAATACAGTAATTTAGGCAAGAAAGACATTTTGACAGTGTGAATACGACCCCACCACGAGATTTGAGTAATATCCCATTTATCTAGCAGACTTTTCAGAGAAGAAATGAGAGGGGGATAATTGGCGGCATATAGAGACTGGAAGGAAGAGGTAAGGTGAACCCCCAACTACAGGAGAGAGGACGTCCATTGGAATGGAAATTGCGCACATACAGAGTCCCTAAGAGAGTCAGGCAAGGAAACATTTAAGGCTAAGGATTTAGTCGGAACAATGTGGAGACTGGAAAAGGTGGCAGAGTTGTTCATAAGAGATATAAGATTAGGTAAAGTTGTCAATGGGGAGGAAACATACAAGAGCATGTCATCCGCAAACAACGCTAACTTATGTGTCACCCTAGCCAGCTCCACGCCTTTAATATTCAGGTTAGCCCGTATATGGGCAGCTAAAGGTTCCAGAGTGATGATAAATAAGAGCGGGGACAAGGGGCAGCCCTGTCTCATACCGTGTCTGTTAGGTTTAGTGGGAGACTCGTAACCCATGTATTTAACTGAGGCCGAAGGAACGCTGTATTAAGAATCGAACCAAGCCAAGAACCCATCGCCCAGCCCTCTATGATACAACACTGCTTGTAAATAGGTCCAAGATGTCAAAGGCCTTGCGAAGGTCCAGAGAAAGTAACATTAGTTGCTGCGAGAATTGTGCATCCAACATTGTCTGCTGCCTGGTGTAGTGGGACAAAGCCCACTTGATCTTTATGAATTAGGGAGTGGATGACCGTATTCAGTCGAGATGCAAGAATTTTAGACAATTTGAGATCCACGTTTTGTAAGGATATCGGGCGGAAGTTAGCCCAAGTCTGTGTATCCTGATCCAGCTTTGGTATCATTACTATGTTGGCTTTCAGAAAATTGGGGGTCGGGCTGTTTCCATCCCTAAGGTTGTTGAACATAGAAGTAAGGGGTGTCACCACCACATCAGGCAGCTTTTTATAAAAGAGAGCAGTAAAGCCATCCAGGCCCTGGGCATTTATGGGCCTTGAATTCCTTGATGGCCTGACGTACTTCTAGCTCTGTGATAGGGGCACCCAATGCGGCGCGCTGTGCGTCCAATAGAGCCAAAAGAGAGGAGTCAGTTGAAAACATATCCATATTTATAGAGGAACGGGCATCACTCAACCACTGAGGTGGTTTGCATTGCAATTGTGCAATGTGTTTTGAACTGTCCTCATAGAGAACAAGGCATTTTTCCTTGTTTCGCATTGACACCTGGTGTGATAAGCCCTAAGTGAATAACAAATTAAATCCTAACTGCAGCCAACAATTAGTAGCCCTTTTGAGATAAAGGTTCTGACTAAATGAGTAAAGCTGATCATTGTAAGCACCCGTTTCAGTGTTAAACGAATTGCATCAACCCTCTAAGGCCTCATTTACACATGCAACTATGTATAATATGTCTGTGAAAAGCAACTTGTGGTGGATTGTTTTCAGAGACTTTAAAAAGAAGCTTGGAGGCGATATGTCACCTCCTCACCAGTTGTGTTAAAGGTATGCAGTTATACCCTTGGTGGTTGACTCGAATCAAATGCGTAACACCACTCACCTAAAATGACAGGAAGGAGGGGAAGTGAGAGGAGGAAGGGGGGGAGGGAGGAAGGGAGGGGGGAGGGAGGGAAGAGGAGGGGAGGGGAGAGGAAAAGAAGAGAGAGAGAGGGAGGGAGGAGGAAAGGGAGGGGGTGAACAAGGTAGGGGAGGGAGGAAAAGATCATTTGAGAATAATATATTCATTGCTTGGAAAAAGGACTTAGGAGACACAAGCATAGTCTGACTATAGGCTGTATCGTCATATGACAGGTGTATATAAGCACTCGAGATAATACAGCAATCGCCCAACTACATAAGAGAAAATAACAAGGAAGTGTGTCAGTGTGGGCCAGAACCCCATGGACCAGCATCTCGATCCCCCATGGCTCCGCCCCCACCAAGACCCATTAAGAGCATAAAATAGTAGGCACAACCAACAGTAATGGCCTGTACTACCTTAGATGAAGATGTCCAAAAAACATTTCTCCATCCAAGGAGGGGGAAAAGGGGGAAGAGGAAGGGGATAGGGGGAGAGAGAAGGAAGGGGGAAGAGGGGACAAAATGAGGGATAGAGAGGGAGGGAGAATGAGGGGTGGGGAGCGGTGGAAAGGGGAGGAGGGTTGATAAAAAAGGAAGCGAGAGAGGAGCGGAGAACAGTGCCAACTCAGGGAGGTCCACACCCCACCTGGAGGGGCAAGAAAAAGACCCCCCCCCCCACCTCCACAACCCTGGAGGAACCACTATACCAGTATGACAACAATAAATTATAATATAGAGAAACAAACTCTTGTATCATACTAAGCAAGCGCTGGTGCCAGTCAAAACAGGCGATTGCAGTAGGCTAATTAGCCTGCGTCGAGAGGCCTCAGCGCTGCTGTGTTGAAATAGGCAAACCAACTAAACCTTGGATATGCCATTGAAATATAGGGATAACTGGTACTCTAGCAAGTAACAAGGGTCTTCAGTCTGTCCGGAGAACCCCAGCTCGACCTGTTCATTCAAGGGGCTGGCTGCCTGTGCACATGTCTATCCTAAAAGTTCTCCAAGGGGGTTATGTCAGTCAGGGTCAAAGATAGAAGCGCCCCACAGTTAGTGAACAAAGGTAAGACGCCCCACTAATGTGCGATACAAGTGTGTAATCACCCCGCAGAATGGAAACAAGTGATTGACACCCCGCGA
>BLSH010052344.1:612004-624085 GCA_018402905.1 Glandirana rugosa | reverse complement strand
CGGGGAACTTACAGTATGACAACAATAAATTATAATATAGAGAAACAAACTCTTGTATCATACTAAGCAAGCGCTGGTGCCAGTCAAAACAGGCGATTGCAGTAGGCTAATTAGCCTGCGTCGAGAGGCCTCAGCGCTGCTGTGTTGAAATAGGCAAACCAACTAAACCTTGGATATGCCATTGAAATATAGGGATAACTGGTACTCTAGCAAGTAACAAGGGTCTTCAGTCTGTCCGGAGAACCCCAGCTCGACCTGTTCATTCAAGGGGCTGGCTGCCTGTGCACATGTCTATCCTAAAAGTTCTCCAAGGGGGTTATGTCAGTCAGGGTCAAAGATAGAAGCGCCCCACAGTTAGTGAACAAAGGTAAGACGCCCCACTAATGTGTGAACATAGCAGGGGCCGGGTATAGAACACAGGAGACCTAGCCAGCACCCTCTGGGGGGTCCAGCAAGGGAGGCCTTAGGCAGCCATAACTCTCAGGTACAAGCAGAGGGGCTTGCCCTAAAGAAGTTTAAAACACCAGGTCAAACCCTACAGTGGGTAGTTAGATACCTGTCTTAATTGAGCAAGGGGAGAAGGTAGGATGAGAGGTGTTGGTGCCTCACAGACAGGTAACAAAAATATAACATTTCTCTGGCATACCGACAGGAGGAACCTTGATGTCCAGGCTGATTCACACGAGTAGGGTATATAAAAGGTCGACTCATCTCCAGGTAGTCTGTATAACAATGAGGAATCTGCTAAGGAATCTGCAGTTGAAAGTTCAGAACATTAAGTCAAACTCAGTAATAGATGGTTAAATTCCATCCCGGATCAGACAGGGGAAAGAAAGGAAGGTGACTATAGGTCACTAGGTGCGACCCATAATCATGGCGGTGTCATTCATCCAGCTGTTTGCGAGTGGAAGGTCTGCGAATGTAGGTGCTGGAATGCTTGGGCTCGTTGGTATTAGGGATTTTTTTTAAGGGGGGGGGGGGCAAGAGAGTGGAGGGTTTGCGAGCCTGGAGCCATTGTATCTAATGGCAGTTATTATTTTATTTTTAGAGTAGGTAACTCTTAAAATACAATGCTGTCTGTGTCCCATTGGAGAGAATTCCTGAAAATTCCTGTCCTGTAGACAAATCAGGAAGAGATTAATTCTCTCCAAAGTGAGTGAAATACTTTCTTAGTTGTTACTAGAATAAACCTCCTCAATTGGAAGGGTTTCCCTCTATTGCTGGTCCACTTACTATAATTTTTCATTTTCTCAAACTTTCGGTCTTGGAAAGGCACCATGACAAATAGAGTAGCTTAATCTTCCCAGCAGATGACAGACCAAACAAGTTTTCTATCTTCCTACTATCATTTCTTTTTGACAGGTTCTTAAATAGCGCCATCAATTTATCCAGTGCTTTACATATATATTGCACATTCACATCAGTCCCTGCAATCAAGGAGGTTACAATTTAAGGTCCCTAACTCACATTCATACATACACATACTAGGGACAATTTACCTATCAGCATGTCTTTGGAGTGTGGGAGGAAACCAGAGTACCTGGAGAACAGCGACGCAGGTACAGTGAGAATGTGTAAACTCCAGGCAGGTAGTACCGTGGTTGGGATTCAAACTGACGACCCTAGTGCTGCGGGGCAGAGGTGCTAGCCACTGTGTTGCCCCTACTCTATCCTGAACAAAAATTGCATATTTCCTATAATACTGTCATATTGTGCTAAAGGCATGTGATAATGAGTGCATGAGAAGCAGCATAGGCCATCATAATATTATTAGCCCCCAAAAACTCACTCGTAGCTTTTGGAACTCATGCCTACAATTTTATTGTACCTATAGTATAAACATTTTTTTTTTACAATATGAAATTTCACAAAGACATTTTCTACTGCAGGAGGTTACTTTCAAAACAAGAGAATGAAGAGGAGTTTTTACGAACATGTCGCCAAAAGGAGAAGGAACTTGAAGCTCTTCCTTGTCTCTATGCAACAATAGAAACAGATGCATGGAACACCGTTGATGATTTCATAAGAGTAATCAAGGAAAAAATTGCAGAAGAGCAGCGTAAAACCATCTGGATAGACGATTAACTTATTTAAATGAAATGAACACTTGTCATATTCATACCCCAAACCATAACATTGTATTTTGCATGTTCATATAAATAAGAAAGGTTTATTAATAAGTTAATTATATGTATAGTGTGTGACAGACTGAGAAGAAGATGAGATTAAAGGAAGATTAGGGGATTGCTATATGAGCTTTTGGCTTATTAAATGCAAACTAATACTGAAAAATCATTTCACTACCTACTGAAATGTTCTTTTATTGATGCATCTCAATGGCAATATACAACCATGCTGGAGTTCTACCTCCTCAACGCCACAGTTTTTTTTTTCTTTCCTTCAAACAAGAGCCTCAACTAATTTCACTGATATATATATATATACACACACAGTATATGCATAAAAATCTGTGCTTGGGTCACAAAAATTAAAAGTAAAATTAAAAAATATTAAGTAAAAGTGAAAAACAGAGGAATGCTGCTAGTATCAGATATTCATTGCATATTCAAAATATTATAGTGCGTGACAATATCAGTGCCAGTGAAAAAAAAATGATTTGCATTGAAGAATAAACTAAATATATAGCATAAAAGTGATATCAACTCCGCAACTTGTGACAATACAATGATATACAGGAAGAAAATCCAATGAATGGAAAATAGTATCAAGAAAAAGTCCTGTATATATTGTGATATAGTACCAGTGTTAAGAGGATTCCGTGCCAAACCCCACTACTGTGCCAACTGAAGCAGCTTACCAAAGCTACATAACCCTCACAGAGTGGTCAAAAGTGCTTGTGATGTCAGAAAGCACATGTTTACTAAAACTGGAGAGTGCAAAATCTGGTGCAGCTGTGCATGGTAGCCAATCAGCTTCTAACTTCAGCTTGTTTAATTAAAGTGGTTGTAAAGGCAGAAGGTTTTTTATTAATATTATTTTTTTCTTAATGCATTCTGTGCATTAAGATGAAAAACCTTCTGTGTGTAGCAGCCCCCCTCAGCCCCCCTAAAACTTACCTGAGCCTGCTCTCTATCCAGCGATGTGCGCGAGTGCCTCGGCCATCCGGAACTATCCCTCCTAATTGGCTGAGACACAGCAGTGGCGCCATTGGGTCCCAGTGCTGTCAATCAAAGTTGGTTAGTCAATCAGGAGAGAGGGGGCAGGGCCAAACTATGTCTCTGCATCTGAATGGACACACGGAGCTGCGGCTCGGGTGCCCCCATAGCAAGCTGCTTGCTGTGGGGGCACTCAACAGAAAGGAGGGGCCAGGAGTGCCGAAGAGGGACTTAAGAAGAGGAGGATCTGGGCTGCTCTGTGCAAAATCATTTCGCAGAGCAGGTAAGTATGACATGCTTGTTATTTTTAAAGAAGAAAAAAAAACTGACTTTAGTATCACTTTAACCTTTGACAATATATCCTGAAATCTGTTTGGTTTCTATGCAGCGTTGCAAAGCTCCAGTTTTAGTAAATCACCCCCACTGAAGAGGTATAATGCTCCTTCAGGTCACAGAGGATTTTCTCCAGCATTTCCATGAGTGAACATGCCCATGAATTTAAACAGATAATAGACACCCCATATAAATGTATTAAAATGCAGGATCCCAGTAATTGCTTTGGTAGGTGTCTTATTTTGCAAAATATTAGCATTTTACAAATTTTTACTAGATTTACTTTGCAGTTTTACATTATGGAGTGTCTCCTGTCTGTTTGAATTTATAGGCATGTTCATTCATCGTGTGAATGCTGGAGGAAACCCTCTGTCACCTATAGAAGCATTATACCCAATTCAGTGTGTGCTTTCTGACATCACAAGCACATTTTACCACTCCGTGTATGACAGCACTTGTGAAGATATAAGAACTTTTAATACTATTTTCCATTCTTTGGATTTTGTTCACATGGATCACTGTATTGTCACTTGTTGTGGAGTTGATATCACTTTTATGTTATACAGTATCTGACAAAAGTGAGTACACCCCTCACATTTTTATAAATATTTTATTATATCTTTTCATGTGAGAACACTGAAGAAATGACACATTGCTACAATGTAAAGTAGTGAGTGTACAGCTTGCATAACAGTGTAAATTTGCTGTCCCCTCAAAATAACTCACACATAGCCATTAATGTCTAAATCGCTGGTAACAAAAGTGAGTACACCCCTAAGTTAAAATGTCCAAATTGAGTCCAATTAGCCATTTTCCCTCCCCGGTGTCATGTGACTCATTAGTGTTACAAGGGCTTAGGTATGAATGGGGAGCAGGTGTGTTAAATTTGGTGTTACCGCTCTCACTCTCTCATACTGGTCACTGGAAGTTCAACATGGCACCTCATGGTAAAGAACTCTCTGAGGGTCTGAAAAAAAGAATTGTTGCTCTACATAAAGATGGCCTAGGCTATAAGAAGATTGCCAAGACCCTGAAACTGAGCTGCAGCACGGTGGCCAAGACCATACAGTGAGATAACAGGGCAGCTTCCACTCAGAATAGGCCTCGCCATGGTCGACCAAAGAAGTTGAGTGCACGTGCTCAGCATCATATCCAGAGGTTGTCTTTGGGAAATAGAAGTATGAGTTCTGCCAGCATTGCTGCAGAGGTTGAAGGGGTTGGGGATCAGGCTGTCAGTGCTCAGACCATACATCGCACACTGCATCAAATTGGTTTGCATGGCTGTCGTCCTAGAACGAAGCCTCTTCTAAAGATGATGCACAAGAAAGCCCACAGTTTGCTGGAGACAAGCAGACTAAGGATATGGCTTACTGGAACCATGTCCTGTGATCTGATGAGAACAATATAAACTTATTTGGTTCAGATGGTGTCAATCGTGTGCGGTGCCAACCAGGTGAGGAGTATAAAGACAAGTGTGTCTTGCCTACAGTCAAGCATGGTGGTGGGAGTGTCATGGTCTGGGGCTGCATGAGTGCTGCCGCCACTGGGGAGCTACAGTTCATAGAGGAAACCATGAATGGAAACATGTACTGTGACATACTGAAGCAGAGCACGATTACCTCCCTTCGGAGACTGGGCCACTGGGCAGTATTCCAACATGAGAACGACCCCAAACACACCTCCAAGACAACCTCTGCCTTGCTAAAGAAGCTGAGGGTAAAGGTGATGGACTGGCCAAGCATGTTTCCAGACCTAAACCCGATTAAGTTTCTGTGGGGCATCCTTAAATGGAAGGTGGAGGAGCGCAAGGTCTCTAACATCCACCAGCTCAGTGATGTTGTCATGGAGGAGTGGAAGAGGATTCCAGTGGTAACCTGTGAATCTCTGCTGAACTCCATATCCAAGAGTGTTAAGGCAGTGCTGGAAAATAATGGTGGTGACACAAAATATTGACACTTTGAGCCCAATTTGGATGTTTTCACTTAGGGGTGTACTCACTTTTGTTGCCAGCGGTTTAGACATTAATGGCTATGTGTGAGTTATTTTGAGGGGACAGCAAATTTACACTGTTATACATGCTGTACACTCACTACTTTACATTGTAGCAAAGTGTCATTTCTTCAGTGTTGTCACATGAAAAGATAGAATAAAATATTTACAAAAATGTGAGGGGTGTACTCACTTTTGTGAGATACTGTATATTTAGTATATTCCTCAAAGCAAATATTTTTTTCACTAGCACTGATATTGTCATGCACTGTAGTATTTTGTATATGCTTTATTATTTATGTTTATATTTGGATCATTTTGCACTGTGATTAACTATTTATTGTTTGTGCAGTTTTTTGTGCACAATAGAGATCCTATCTATCATTTATTTGTCATATGTGGTTAGTGCTGCACATCACACACACACATTGCAAACTTAATTGAAAGCCCCAAAAGAGAGAGAGTATGTATGCTGCCATGGAGATGCACTAAGAAAGGAAAATAAAGGGATGTAGTGAAAACATTTTCCATTTTTCTTGTGCCTCAAAAGGCATCATGCATCTCGTTAAATAGCAAAAGAAATCAAACAGAAAGGGTGCATGATATTTTGTTAACTGATCGTTTTTGTCTAGGGTTGAGGTGAGCGGAGATATACTTACCTAATACACTGATTCTCTGATCGCAAGACAAGTCCCTGCCGGTCCTGCTCCCCCCAGCATGCTAGCAGTCTTGTGCAGTGGACTGTTCCTGGCATCATCGCGCCCGTAGGCCAGCTCGAGATGTAAGGACGGCAGGAACAGTCCACCGCTGGATGTAGGGGAGCGCTGTTTTAAGGAGGATCGGGTGAGTATAGCCTTTCTGTGCGTTCCTGGACAAAACAAGCAGTTAACCCGTGCAGTGTGGGCACAGCCCCACTGCATAGGAAAAATGTTTTTCCAAGAGTCTGCTTTAAGCAAAGTAAATTTTAACTTTGCAAGAAAATTATGATTTTTTTGTCCCTTGGTGTAGTGAATGCTGTGAACCTCTGCTGACTTAAATCAACCAACCATGTTCAAGCAAAAATCCTTTTTTTTTCATTGTCCTTGCACATGATTCAATGTTCTTTGCAAAGTGATTTTTCACAGCATTCACCATGCAAATTGAAAATTCCCTTGCAAAAGGAACATGCTCTATTCTATGTACTCCTGTAGTACATCAAGTAACTAAAGGCTAGAAAGCCATTTCTATGTGGATGAAAGAGCATATATTTTTCATGGTAATTTTCTGAAATTTGAAAGCTGATTTAATGGCCAATAAGGGTTACTGGTTTTAGGGAATTATCCATAAGTCTTTAATTCAGGGCCTTTGACACTCACTACACTTCACATACTGAGCCGAATTTAGTAAAGGATTTGAGAATGTTCACACGATGAATTTTGTGAATATTTACTTCAAATATCCAGTGATGTGCAGATACAATAAGTAATCAGATTTTCTTTTCACGTGACTGGATAACTGAGGTAAGACTTTACACAATTGTGTAAACAATCTTAAACCCTCAGTAACTAGAGGTCTATTTTGGTGTAACTTACCCTATAAAATGTGAATGGTTGCAGTGCTTAAAGAATTCTAGGCATGGTATATTTTTATAGTTACATTGGTCCAGCTTGGACCAATGTAACTATGTATATACCATACCGAGCTGATACCCATGGAAGCTGGAAATCACTGATTCAGTGATCTCCAGTTGCTTTCAGGTCCCTTGCTGAGCAGCCAGCCTGATGCATTGTGAACACAGGAGGTCGGCTGCTTGGCACAGGTGCTATTCAGAGAATAATGCAAAGTGTTCTCTGAATGGAAAATGGGGGAGGCATGGGAGGTGATGTCACTGTCCGAAAAAGTGACATTTCAAAACAGTTCTACTCTCTACAGCAACACTGAGGTGGTTCGCATTGCAATGGTGCAATGTGTTGTGAACTGTCCTCATAGAGAACAAGGCATTTTTCCTTGTTTTGCATTGACACCTGGTGTGATAAGCCCTAAGTGAATAACAAATTAAAGCCTAACTGCAGTCAACACTTAGTAGCCCTTTTGAGATATAGGTTCTGACTAAATGAGTAAAGCTGATCATTGTAAGCACCCGTTTCAGTGTTAAATGAATTGCATCAACCCTCTAAGACCTCATTTAGACATGCAACTATGTATAATGTGTCTGTGAAAAGCAACTCGTGGTGGATTGTTTTCAGCGACTTTAAAAAGAAGCTTAGAGGCGATATAGCACCTCCTCACCAGTTGTGTTAAAGTGGTTGTAAAGTCTCAAGGTTTTTCACCTTAGAGTGGATGCAAACCTGATTCATGAAATTTGAGCTGGACACATAGAGCTGTAGTGTTTTGTTATCTCTCTTCAAAGGACTAGCCCTGTTATCAGCCTGATAACTTCTCATACCTTTTCACAGAAGGGAGATAGAAGTGTGTGTCGGGGGAGGTTGCTATATATAAATAAGCACACTACTTGTCATCTAAGAGCAGAGTTATGCACATTGCTTTCTTCCTTTGCCTATGAGGAGAGGGGATATGTGCCTTCCCTCCAATCAGCTGTCTTGGCTGTTTTCCATTGATCCACTACCAGAGGTAACCAGGAAGAGTAAAATATTATCACAATCTACACTTTCTAAAGGATATATACAGATGAAGATAGCAGATGTACATGTAAAACTTGTATAGGGAGATTTGTTTCATTCCTATGTATCATCTGAGGCTGTTTACTTCACTGTATATATATGGAGGGTTTACATCCAGTTTAATGCATTATATGCATTAAGGTGAAAAACCTTTTTTGCTGCAGCTCCCCCTCCCAGAGCCCCCTTTTCCCTTACCTGCGCCCAATCCATTCCAGTGATGGGCACAAGCCCAGTGGCTTAAGCCACTGTCTCTCTCATCATTGGACAGATTAATAGAGGCAGGAGCCATTGGCTCCTGCTGCTGTAAATCAAATCCAGTGACACGGGAGCTGGGGGCGGGCCGAGTCCTGCTGTCTGTGTCAATGGACGTGTGCCCCCAGGGAAAGCGGCTCTCCGCGGGGGCACCTGATGGAGGGGAGGAGCCAAAAGCGCCGACTGGGCACCCCAGTAGAGGAGGATCTGTGCAAAACCCTTGCACAGAGCAGGTAAGTATAACATGTTTGTTATTTTTATGTGAAAAAAGTGAACCTTTACAACCCCTTTAACTACGAAATGTGTCATTTTCACACTGTTGCAGAGCATTTGCGGCATGGATCTATACACTTCAATAGGTTGTCTTTGGTGGACATTCCAACTACCAAAAGTAACAGGTGGTATAACTTGCACCAGACCACAATTGTGGCAATGTGCCATGTTACCTTGCAGCTTCGCAGTCGGGAGGTGGTTAAATCGCCTGTTTTTACCACTCCATGGTCACCTGTGTAAACAAGGCCTTACTGCCACATTTGCTGGACAGCTTTATCTTTTAAAGTTCAAAAATAACAGACTTACTGACAGGATCAGCACGGTAATAAGACCATTACAGGGGGGACCTCAGAAAAACAAAGGTTGCTGTGTTAACACTAGGGACACACTGCATCATATATGGCATTTTTGTTTTTGCCCATAGTTTTACAATAAAACAAACCATGCCAGACTGCTTTGAATGTGAAATTATTCATTCTCAATGATCCTCAAAGATCACAACAAAAACTCTAAGTCAGGTTTCTAACAGCTTAGGACATTAGAGGGCTGGCAGGCTGCCAAGATCAGTTCCAATAGAAAAAGGCTACAATTTCAATGCCTGTGCTGAGACACTTGAAAAGGAATGTCTCTACAGTACTTATAGATACATAGGTGAACAAGGGCTTGTTTTAAAGTGTTTTTACTGTTTGTTCAGAATATGTAAATAGTGTACATGATCTGAGTATAGGGTCACTTTCATGTCTTCTGTGACCTGCAACCTTCTAACCCCTATAACCCAATTTTACGTTTGCATTATAATTTCAATGATAGTTATTCCCCTAGATTTCTGCTGGGTTAGGTCTCTAGAGAACCCTTGTAAGATTTAGTTCACTGATATCAGTTGGGTCCTCTCTGATTGTCATACAAATAAGGTGAAAAAGAGTCTCATAGTTAAGAGTTCCTTTCCTTCTTTTCAAGTTTATTTATTTATTTTTTACTATCAAAAGGTTATACACATCAGCTTTAATGTAGAAACTTTATCGAGTAGTACTGTAAATGTGTTTTGTTGTATTTTTACCCTCTAACATTAATTTACAAGCTAAAAAAATGTAGGCATGTCCTGCCATTCCCTGGATTTAAGCCACATTTTTAGAACCAACTCTGGCATTATGTAATTGTTTATTTGTTGCTTTCAATCAACTGCTCTGTATATTGTACTGCTTTATTTACATGACTGTTGTAGCATTTCATTACTCTTGAAACTGAATAAAGACAATCATTTTGTTAAAAAATGTACAGAAATCTGAAGATGCTACAATAGTAAATACTACTGCAGCTTGGAAGAAAGGAGGAAAGTCCCTTGCTGTGCACCATTTCTCGTCTGGTGTCCCCAGTGAGAAAACATAAGCAGGTTGTTGTATAGGGGTTAGGAATGGGCCCAAATCACTATAGGAAGCCTTTCTTCACCCCGTTTTCATCATTATAATTATCATGTAAAAGGAAACAAGCAATTAAAACATTTTCTATTAGATAATTATGCTGAGAAGCATGACACCAGTTTAATGCATTCATTTATCTAAACTAAATCTAAACATGTTCTAGACAGCAGTGAAATTGGAAGACCCAAGACAGGTGGGAAAATATTTCCCCTCAGAATTACCCAATAGGATATGTTGAATTACAGTATTTCCTTTTAGTTAACAAAAGTGATTGGAAAGAGGTGAAGAAACACATAATAAGAAGGCCCATTTATACCAGTTTGTAGAGTGCCTTGAAAAATAATTCATACCCCTTGAGATTTTCCACATTTTGTTGTGTTTCAACCAAAAACATAAATGTATTTTATTGGGATTTTATGTGATAGACCAACACAAAGCGGAACTTAATTGGGAAGAGGAAGGAAAATGATAAATGGTTTTCAAATTTTTTTACAAATAAATATCTGAAAAGTGTGGCATGCATTTGTATTCAGCCCCCTTTACTCTGATACCTCTAACTAAAATCTAGTGGAACCAATTACCTTCAGTAGTCACCTAATTAGTAAATAGAGCCCACCTGTGTGTAATAGGCTTGTGCAATTCTTTTCGTTCCAAATTTTGTTTTTACTGAATTTTGCAAAATTCGGCAATTCGGACGAATTCCGAATTTTCAATTTCCGAATTTTCATTTTTCCGAATCGCGGTAATTCGGCAATTGGGGTAATTCGGAAATCCGTGGTAATTCGGCAATTGCGGTAATTCGGAAATTTGCGGTAATTCTGCAATTGCAATAATTTGGAAATACGTCAATTGGAACAGCCGAAAATACGAAATTCGGAAATCCGAAAATTGGAAAAAACTAAGAATATTTTAAATAATAACTAACTAATAACTATTAAATTATAGGTATTGGAATTTCCTTGAAAGTTTGGCTGTTAGTGAACTTAAATATGAAATTTATCACTAATAGTCATACTTTCAAGAAAATTCCAATACCTATATTTAATAGTTATTTATTATTATTTCAAATAATCTTTCTTATTTCCGAATTTCGGAAATAAGCAAGAACATTTGAAATAATAAGTTATTAATTTATTATTTTAACTTATTATAAATTATAACAAGCTATTATTATTTAAAATTTTCTTCCTTATTTCCGACTTTTGCAGTGTGTGACTGTATATATGCATACTGTATGCATGTGTGTGTGTGTGTATACTGGGTGTGTATATACAGTATACATACAATATACATACAATATACACACAGTATATGCATACCCAGTATACACACACACACACACACACTATGCATATATACAGTCACACACTGCAAAAGTCGGAAATAAGGAAGAATATTTGAAATAATAATAGCTTATTATTATTTATAATAAGTTAAAATAATGCATTTATAAATTATTATTTCAAATGTACTTCTTTATTTCCGAATTTCCGAAATTCGGAACTAAGGAAATAAGAAAGAAAATTTGAAATAATAATAAATAACTATTAAATTATAGGTATTGGAATTTTCTTGAAAATATGGCTATTAGAGATAAATTTCATATTTAACCACTTGACCACTGGGCACTTAAACCCCCTTAACAACCAGACCAATTTTCAGCTTTCAGCGCTCTCACACTTTGAATGACAATTACTCAGTCATACAAATACGGAAAGGTTTCTTCACAGTAAGAGCTGTGAAAATGTGGAATAGACTCCCCCCAGAGGTGGTTTTGGCCAGCACGGTTGATTGCTTTAAAAAAGACCTGGATTCTTTCCTTAATGTAAATAATATAACTGGGTACTAACATCTTTAGGTAAAGTTGATCCAGGGTGAATCCGATTGCCTCTCGGGGAATCAGGAAGGAATTTTTTCCCCCGTAATAGCAAATTGGATCCATGCTTTGCTGGGGTTTTTTGCCTTCCTCTGGATCAACTGTGGGTGAAGGATTGTATATGGGATGATTTGGTTGTATGTGTGTATGTGTATATGTATATA
>BLSH010052344.1:582744-597000 GCA_018402905.1 Glandirana rugosa | reverse complement strand
ATATAAAATATCAGTATATCCATATATATATAAAAATATCTATATATATATATATATATATATATATATATCTATAAAAATATATATATACCTATATGACTATAAAATATATAAACCTATATAGCTATAAAATAAATACATCTATAAAATATATATACCTATAAACTATATATACACACACCCATAAAATGTATATACCTATAAAATATATATACCATAATTCATATGAACTATATATACACCCATAAAAAATATATACCTATAAAATATATATACCTATTAAATATATATACCAATATGTCTATAAACTATATATACACCCATAAAATATATATATCTATAAAATATTTATACCTATGTACCTATACAATATATATACACACATATAAAATACATATAACTATATGATTATAAAATCTATATACCTATAAAATCTACAAACCTATACACCTAGAAAATATATATTCTTATATACCGAAATATATATATATATATATATATATTCCTATAAGATATATATACCAATATGCCTGTAAACTATATATACACCCATAAAATATATATATACCTATGTACCTATAAAATATGTATACCTATAAAATCTATATACCAATATGCCTATAAGCTATATATACACCCATAAAATATATACACCTATAAAATCTATAAAATTTCTATATACCTTTAAAATATATATACCAATATGCCTGTAAATAATATATACACCCATAAAATATGTATATCTATGTACCTATAAAATATATATTCCTATGTACCTATAAAATATATATACCTATCAAATATATATACCTATAAAATATATAAGCCTATGTACCTATAATATATATACACACACATCTATAAAAATATATATACCTATATGACTATAAAATATATAAACCTATATAATAAATACATCTATAAAATATATATACCAATATGCCTATAAACTATATATACACCCATAAAATGTATATACCTATAAAATATATAAACCTATATACCTATAAAATATATACATTATGAAATGTATATAACTATAAAATATATATACATTATGAAATGTATATAACTATAAAATATATAAACCTATACACCTATAAAATAAATACATCTATAAAATATATATACCTATAAAATATATATACCAATATGCCTATAAACTATATATACACCCATACAATGTATATACCTATAAAATATATATGCCTATAAAATATATAAACCTATATACCTATAAAATATATACATCTATGAAATTTATATAACTATAAAATATATATACCTATAAGATATATTCCTATATACATCTATAAAATATATATACCTATAAAATATATATACCAATATGCCTATAAATTATATAACGGAAAATTGTTACCAATACTTACCGTCATTTTCCTTTCCTGGCTCTGCCTCATGCCAATCACTTTGGGTCAACTTCGCCCCTTGACCCCATATAGGACATCCCTGAATAGATCAATAAAAGCCCACCAGTACCTGGTGCAGGTGTTCTGTAGATAGCCCGCGACGAACTAGGGAGGGTATGTGTTGGCATGAGGCAGAGCCAGGAAAGGAAAATTATGGTAAGTATTGGTAACAATTTTCAGTTTTTCTGGCTCAGCCTCATGCCAATCACTTTGGGACTTAACTAGCCAGATACAGGGAGGGAGTAAAACAAACCCACCAACACCAGGTGCTGCTAACAGTAAATCTATTATTTGGACAAAGTAGAAGCCAACACAGAAGCTCCCCTGATGCCAATTGGAAGGAAGCTACATCTAGCTTGTAATGCCTGATAAAGGTGTTAGGAAAAACTCCAGCTGGTCATCTCACAGACCCCATCCCCCAAGACTCTGGACCAGGCCACCCAGGAGCAAGGAAACTCGAGTAGTGTATCTGAGTCTCTTGCGGGGAAAGAGATCTTCCTGCGAGTACGCTGATTGAATACCTTAAAACCTTTTCACCCATGTCAAGATGTTGGAAATAAGAAGAGAACGCTAGGCCCTTGGAATGACCCTGTTCTCCCAAAACACGTTTGTAGAATGGAGCTTGGATGCAAAATGGATGTAAATATGAACCTTTGGCTGTGTTGAGAGTTTTAAAACCTGGAAGAACTGATTGTCAATTAAAGTGGAACTCCGAGGAGACTTCAGGTAAGAATTTCAGAGAGGCCCTATCAGCACTCTATCCTGAAAAAGGGTGTAGTACGGATCCTCGTAGCAGAATGCAGCAATGTTAGAGACTCGCTGAGACGAATGCATGTCAAAAACACCGTCCTAAATGAGGTAATATAATGCACTGATCGAACGGAGACTTCAGCAACCCCCTCAGAACTATCGACAAACCCCATATTGGAAATATCAGATGTATTGGACGTATTTTAATTGTCGCCTTCTTAAATGTTACTACATCGGTTTCCCGGACTAGGACATGTCAGTCAATGCAGACAGTGGCGAAACTTGCACTTTAGTAGTACTGCAGCCTAGGCCTGATTTCAGCCCTGACTGAAGAAATCCCAGCATATTCGCCCCAGTGGGAAACTGAAAGGAAAATCGTTATTGGACAGGCTAATATCCAAACCTCCGCCATCCTTGGTGGTAAGTAGACCTGGACAAGATCTTCTCTGCCGAAGGTAGGTTTGACCTGACCGACTGGAAGGTTTAAGGCCCTTCATTTGCTCCTTCCACATGCCCTGCAGGCAGGGCTAGATGGTCTTTTTTTTTTTTTTAAATGTTCCCCCTTCTGCCCATGCGCATCGGATAATATGCAATGGCATACTATGCTGAGTACAATGCAAATTTTCATCTTTCATCTGTGGTACCCATAACTTGCAACCTCGGAAGGTATCAGAGTAATCCACTACACTATGGCGTTGAGTGCCACTATCCCCAAGATTTTTCCCTCCACAATCTTCAACAATGATATGAGAATCAGGGCTGTTGGAGGGAAGATGTACTCCAGACTGAAGCGCCACTTCTTGGAGAGCTAGAGTTTGTGGATAAAGGAAGTGAAAGAAAATTGTGGAGCCTGACAATTGTCTAAAGATGCTATGAGAACCAGTTTGGGAGCCTCCCACCGTGCGAAGGTCTGACAGATACTTCGGGTTCACTCTTTGTCCTGAATGATGGGGAGGAACGCTTTCAGGACTTCCCTGGCTGCACTTAATTCTAGCAGATTGAAAGAACCCGGGAGCTGAGAGTCCCAAGCTCCACAAGTTTGGAGGCAATGATCCCCAACCTTGAAGACTCGCATCTGATGTGATGACGACCCAGCTCATTGGGATGATGAGCTTGCCGCGGGAAAGGTTAACCCCTTGGCTCCGCCACCACAGGTCGTCTTGAATAAAGACCAGAATATAGACCTTCTGATGTAGAGCTCCCTGATGCCCCTGGCACAGAAAGCAACCCCCTCGTGTGCCATTGCACCCCTGGCACTGCTGGAATACTAGCTGTCAGACTTCCCAGAAAACATATACCTCTGTGGACCGTAACCAAGGGTGTAACCATCTTCTTCAAGGCCTTTGAGGAAAACTCGTCGTACTTCTCCTACTGGAGGGAACACCTTGTACCGAAGAGTGCTGAACAACCTCACTAGATAAAACAGGTACTGTCCCGAAACAAATTGGCTTTCTCTCTGTATTTACCATCCAACCCCTGCTAGAGTGGTCCCTGGTTAGGACTTGGTCCCAGTGCTGCACCAGAAGGTCCTTGGAGGACCCATATCAGCACTCTATCCTCTAGGTAACAAACTCACATGCCCTTCTGTCGAAGATAAGCATCTATTGTGAACCTACCCCCCGAAAGAGATTCTTAGGCCCGAACTGAGGCCGAACCCCATTTGTCCCTCCATAGGGGTGACCCGGCTCGGAGAATGAAGTCATCTTTTCCCACATATCTGTGAGAACAGAAAGGCTAAGCTGGCAAATGACTGGATCATCCATCAGTAAGTCTTAAAATAGGTCAAATGGCCCCACTAGAGTCCTTTCCTCTCGGATATTCCAAACCATCAGATGACATAGGTAGCTTCGGGTCTCCCCACTCTAGAGTGGTTCCATGTGGTAACACACAGCAATTGTAAGGGAATATCGCTGATCTTCTCATAAGGCAGTTTCTGCAGTACAGAAAGTACCAAGTTCAGATCCCATGGCGCCAAGGGCGACCGTACCTGAGGAGCCACATGACGTACACCCTGTACAAATGTACAGATCAAAGAATGTGTCGCCAAAGGACGCTGAAACAGAATCGCCAGAGCGGAGATCTGGCCCTTGAGGGTGCTCAAAGCCAACTTTTGGTCCAGGCCTTGTTGAAGAAAGGCTAGCACCTGAGCAACTGCAAACGAATGGGGGTTCCAACCCCCCCACCCCCCGACTCGCACCAAGCAATATAGGCCTTCCAGGTGCGATGATAGATCTTGCGCGAAGTACACTTGCGTGCCTTAAGCATAGTGGGGATCACTGACTCAGAGACCCCCCTGTCCCTCAGTACCTGGGACTCAATAGTCATGCCGTCAAAGCCAGCGAGAGTAAATCAGGGTGCAAGATGGGGCCCTGCGACAGTAGATCTTCGCGAAGCGGGAGTCACCAGGGAACGTCTGTTACCATCGGCACCACATCGGCGTACCAAGGGCGCTGAGGCCAATCCGGGGCTCACCAGGATTGTCGAGATTCCCTCCACTTCTATCCTGCGCAGTAACCGCGGTAGAAGCTTGAGAGGAGGAAAGGCATACAGAAGCCTGTACCGGGACCACCAGGGCATCCGTGGCTGCCGCCAACGGGTCCCTTGATCTGCTCACGAAGGTCTTCACTTTGTGATTGAATCTGGACGCCAGGAGATCCACATCTGGCGTGCCCCACCTTTCGCAAATCTGGCGAAACACCTCTGGATGCAGGGACCACTCCCCCTGGTCCAGCTTTTGGCGACTTAGGATGTCCGCCTTCCAATTTTCTACGCTCGGAATGTAGATGGCAGCATTGCTGGCACATGAAGCTCTGCCCACCTTAGGATGTGAGCTGCCTCTGCCGCCGAGCTTCTTGTTCCGCCCTGATGGTTCACGTACGCCACAGCCGAAGTGTCGTCTGACTGAACTCGAACTGGGAGGCCCCGCAGCCTCTCCAACCAGCGGAGGAGACAAAGCTTGAGCTCCAACACATTGATCGGAAGACGAGACTCCTGCATCGACCAACGGCCCTGAGCCGACAGGTTCCCCAGGACCCCCCCCCCAGCCCGAGAGACTGGCATCCATCGCGACTATCGACCAATTTAGAGGAAGAAACGACTTCCCCAGGGTCAATGCCGGGGCCTGAAGCCACCAAGTCAACGACCCCCTGGTCAGATGATCCAGCCGGATCAGACGGTCCAGAGATGAGGGGGACCTGTCCCACTGCAGTAGTATCGCTCGCTGCAGGAGCCGGGTGCGGCTCTGGGCGTACGGTATCGCCTCGAAGGACGAGACCATGTGCCCCAACACCCGCATGCAAAAACGTAAGGAGGACAACCGTCGTGACAGCAGGGACCGCACCGCTACTTGCAGTGCCAGCAACTTGTCCAGAGGTAGAAACACCTTCGCCTGCACCGTGTCCAATGTCAGACCCAGATATTCGAGGCGACAGGACGGGGTCAATGTCGACTTCTGTAGGTTGATCAGCCAACCAAGTCCCTCAGTGAGGTCAGGGTGACAGTCACATTGTCTGCCAGAGCCTGCGCTGACTCCGTGCGCAGGAGGAGATCGTCCAGGTAGGCTACTAAAGCGATGCCCCTCTGTCGAAGCAGAGCGAGCACCGGGGCCAGTAACTTGGTGAACACCCGCGGAGCAGAGGCCATGCCGTAGGGGAGAGCCACAAACTGGTAATGAGGTTCCCCTACAGCAAATCGCAGGAAGCGCTAGTGCCCGACAGATTGGGACGTGTAGCTATGCGTCCTTGATGTCCAGGGACGCCAGCCAATGCCCTTGGTGCAGGGTGGCCACGACCGAACGGACTGATTCCATCCTGAATTTGCACTTCTTCACAAAGTGATCGAGCGCCTTCAAGTCCAGAACTGGCCTGGCCCCCCCGCCCTTCTTTGGTGCCACAAAGAGGTTTGAATAGAAGCCGCCGAATCTCTCCAACGGAGGGACTGGCACTATCACCCCCTGTTCGGACATCGACTGCACAGTCTCTAGCAGAGCTAGCCAACGCTCCAGAGGGAGCCTTAAATTGGACGGGAAGAACCTGTCCGGGGGCCGGGTGCTGAACTCTATCTTGTACCCGGAGAAGACCACCTCCTGCACCCATCGGTCGTAGATGCGGGCGGCCCATCGGTCCGCGAACCCCAGAAGTCGGCCCCTCACCCAAGGACTTCTCCTCCGTCTTTTCGGTCTTGCGTTGCCAGGGACGCTTACCAGAGCCCTAGGCAGACTTGCCGGCCCGGGCGTTTCTGAAACATACTCTTCCCCCCAGTGAAATCCTTAATGATTTCGTCCAATTGGGGCCCAAATAGCCGGCCACCTTGAAAGGGAAGATCCGTGAGGCCTTTTTTGGACGCGTCGCAGCCACAGCAGTCGCCTGATGATTGCAAAAACCGACATTTTTGACAACATCGGTATTAAGTCTAGGGCTGCGTCACAAAGATAACGGAGCCCTTGCACCAGGTGTGCTGCTCACCGCACAGACTCAGGCAAATCTACACCGCCCCATGCATCACTCCACTCAAGCGCACACTCCGTGAGCGACTGAGCTGCCATGACAGAGGCCAAGACCGGTCGTATTGCTGCCCCCGCCACCAAAAAGAGTGCCTTAGACACTGCTTCTGTCCGCCCATCGGCCGGATCCCTAAAAAAGGGAGACCCTTCAAGGGGAATAGTTGTCGCCTTGTTTAGGCGGGCCACAGGCGGGTCCGACGTGGGGAAGACCCATTTCTGTAACAGGCTGTCCTCAAAGGGATAGCGCACAGAAAAGCATTTTGGCAGGGTAAAGGAATTCAGCGGACGCTTCCATTCCTTATACACATACTGGTCAAAATACTGTAGGTAGGGAAAAACCTTAGGAGCACGAGAGGGCTTCTTGGACCCGAACGTATAGGCAGACGCCTGTGCCTCTCCAGCCTGATCCAGGTGCAGAGAACTGCGAACAGTCGCGACCAGGGCGGCCACTAGCGCTTTTTCGCGTGCCACCAAGGCCCCCTGGTCCTCCTCCCCATCCGAGGGCTCCAGCTCTCCGTCTGAGAGCTCCACGGGGGTCCCCGTGACCCCAGAGCCCCCTTCCGGTTCTGAGTCCTCCTCCTCAGAGGATTGCGGGGGAGGGGGGGGGACGCTTTTTAGGGGCCCCCTATACCGGTCTGATTCCCCCCGGGCGAAAAACTACTCCAGAATGGAGGTTAACTGATCTAGGGGAACCAGAGGTCCCAGCGTGGCCTGTGCTTCTGCGGACCCCTCCGGAGGAGAAACTGTGGGTTCAGCCGCCATTGCGCCACCGCCAGGACACTTGTGAGGCCTACCAGCCATCACCCCCTCAGTGCCACCCCCTGCAAGGCCTCAGGATTTGCCCAGTAGGACCCAGCACCATCGCCCCTGCACCCCAGGGAGAAGAGCCAGCAATACTTGTGGAACCCTGTGCCACTGTGTGCACAGAGAGGCTGCCACTGTCTGCCAATGCCCCGGATGTGCCGCTGCCCGGGCGGTTTATGCTGCTAGCCTTGCTGCCGCTGTGTTCCCGGAAGGAATGGCGCCAAAAGCACATGGAAATCTCCCATTCAGGGAGACCAACCAAAATGGCCGCCGACAACCACTAGAGGCCAGACACCTCCAAAATGGCCGCGTCCACGGCAAAATGGGGGCAGTTGCGGCTCCGGAAAAATTACATGACAGGGACCAGTGGCCTGTGCCCCCCCCCCCGCACCGGAGTGGTACCGCTAGTCGCCCCCCCTCCACCCCAGGTGGGGAGGGATGCTGCTGGTCAAGCGACCCCTCGACCGGTCATAGCCAGGACACTGGGCACGGAAGGTGGGACCTTTAACCCACCGGCCGCCCACACGGGACGGGCAGGATGCGGCGGACCCAGCCAGTGCTAAGGGTGGCTCGCATCCGTCGGCTGTGCTGGGGAGATGGCAGGACCCATAAACATCCGCGTGGTCCCCAGCCAGCTGCTTGATTGCAGTCTTCATCAGAAGGCTTGCTCAAAAAGAATAAAAGGAAAAAAGAAAAAAACTTTAGGGGAACCGCAGTTCCCAGCAGGGAACCAGGTCTAACTCCTTGCACTAGGCAAACTGATATGCTATGCAGGGCTGAGGGGTTATGTGCTGAGTAAGGACGGCCCCCCTGGGGAGGGGCCAGCTTTCTGAACTTTCGTTCTGCCTAGTCTACTCCTAGTAAAAGGTACATAACCCACGTGTCATGAAGAGAGGCTGCGTCTGTCAATGAACGTAAGAGAAACAGGTTATTTCTAACACCCAGCATATTCATACCACAAATTACACCCCAAAACACATTCTGCTACTCCATCCGAGTATGGCGATACCACGTGTGAGACTTTTACACAGCCTGGCCACATAAAGAGGCCCAACATGCACTGTCAGGCGTTCTAGGAGCATAAATTACCCATCTCATTTCCTGACTACCTCTTTCACTTTTGCAGGTCCTGGAGCACCAGGACAATGGAAAAGCCCAAAAAAATGACCGTATTTTGGAAAGCTAACACCCCATCGTATATTCTAGGAGGCATAATGAGTCTTTTAAACAGGTCATTTTTTCCACAAGTTTTTGGAAAATGTGGAAAGAAAAGAATTACACCCCAAAATATATTCTGCTACTCCTCCTGAGTATGGCGATACCACGTGTGACACTTTTACACAGCCTGACCACATACAGGGAGCACCATCAGGTGTTCTAGGGGCATACATTTCAAATCTAATTTGACTACCTATTACACTTTTGTGAGGCGCTGTAGTGGCACAGATGGGCACTGTAGTGGAATGGATGGGCAGTGTAGTGGCATGGATGTGTCATGGATGAGCATGAACAAGGCATGAATGAGCATGGATAGGGTGGATGAGCCATGGATGGGGATGGCTGAGCACAGATGGGGATGGCCGAGCACGAATGGGGATGGCCGAGCACGGATGCATGGCTGAGCATGGATGAGGATGGCTGGGTGAGCACGGATGAGGATGGATGGGAGGTGCAGACTGGGCACTACAGATCCTTGCCCACAGTGCTGCTGCATCGATCTCCCCCCCTCTGCTCACGTGGTAAAGGGCCGCTGCAGGTGGCCGTTTACCACAATCTGTGGTGCGCCAGGTCTCCCGGACCCGGGGGTCACAGGTACTCACGGGTGCGTGCCCCAGGGGGCGCATGGAATTCTGGGAGGACGTTGTAGTACGCCCTCCCAGAATAATGAATCCACCTTGTGGCCGTGTAATTACATTACACGGTCAGCAAGTACTGGGTTATGTAAACTTTTGATCAGGGTCATTTGGGTAGTTTCTGTTGTCATTATGGTTTAAAAAGAGTAAACACAGTTGATTGATAATAAATGGCTTCAGCCAAACACTAACCATGAGTGAAAGAATTGTTTTTGTGTTCTCGTTCATATTCTCTGAAAAATTGCCAAGAAATCATACATTCTGCCAGGGTATGTAAACTTATGAGCACAACTGTAGATGTGCCTGTGCAACTTATGAAGAGCTTTCTGTTTACAGAAAAATGGCCAAGAAATCATAAATTCTGCCAGCGTTCGTTTTTTTTTGCGTTTTTTTGTTTTTTTCAATGGGTCAAAATTGTCCAATGAGCGTTTTTATAGCTGAAAAACTCCTCTCAGAACCCACTAGGTCTTGGGTCTTTTACAGCTCAAAAACGCCCCTGCCCAAACCAGTTGAGAACAGCCTATGTTTGCATGGACACATACGATAACATGATGGGGAGTTTGACTTTAGAGAAAAAAACATCTAAAGCCAAAAACGGCAGCTGTAAAAAAAAAAAAAAAAAAAAAATGTAAAAAACATCCTGTATGCATGAGGTCTTAAAGTGGTTGTAAACCCACACATGTACCCAGTGAAGCGACCAGTATTAGGTGATACAAAGATGAAAAAAGATACAACTGTGGAAAACAGTCACAGGCTATGCTGCAGCTACTTCCCTGTCACTATTTTAACTCTAGGTGACAGGGAAAGCTGCCAGAAATAAGTCATGCTAATACCAGAGGAACAAGAGAAATGGCATTCAGAGCTTTGGAGAGAGACAAGGATGAGCTATTTTTAGGTTTTATGTCATGGTTTACAATGACTTGAATGGTTAGAAAATATTATGGATTGACAGACCCTTTAAATGGTGTTACCATAAGTAAAAAGACAAGTAACTACTATCAAAAGGTTTTTAATCTTGTTTTATATTCAACTTATATAACAGTGCAAAATACATATATATATATACATACTAGCGATGTAGGCCATAAAGCTTCCAAAGATGGGCAACAGTTTGTGACTGGAGAAATCTTCAAGGACGGTTCTCTATGACTGCTGGCTCTTCCAGTTTCTGAGCTGCTATTTTATTAATAAGTTCATCTACAGCAGTTTTAAAAACAGGAGTAGAGTCCTAAAACCAAAAAACAGGTAAACTTAAACTTACAGTAATTGTATGTTATGAATACACTTGTAGCATTTACATTATCAAGTAAAAACAATTATTTAATCAAAAACATAGCCATAAAGTGTAAGCATTAGGGAAAAAATTAAATCCAGTACATCATTCAAAACACATACACATTCTCTATCTTTAAAAAAAAACAAAAAACCTGCAAGTACAGAAAAAAATGTGTTGATCCTGCCACAAACCTAGTGAGCTTTTAACTTTGTTTCAGCAAAGAGCATAGTACTTCATCTAACTTTAATATTCCAAGATGTGATAACAGTCCTGCCCTTAGAGTGGACCTTGAGTCATTTTTTAAAATCTTTCCTGCTAATAAATCTTCTGCCCTTGCTGTGTTAAAGTGGATGTAAACCCTCTCCTATGCCCAGTAAAGTCAACAGCCTCATATGATATACAGAGATTAAACAAATCTCCCTACATAAGTTTTACATGTATATCTGCAGCTGTATATACTGTTTAGAAAGTGAACATTGTTTTAGAATTTTCACTTCCTCATTCCCCAATAACAGTGTAGTGTTGGATTACACTGTGTGAGAGTTGATTGGAGGAAAGGCACACCCCCCCCCCCTTCAGATAGGCAGAGACTCTCAGAGCTGCTCTGTGAGTAAAGCAGCTTTCTGCTAATAGATATATAGCACCCACCCTGACACAAAATTCTGCCTGGTTTTATCTCCTGTGTCAGAGAATTTGTCATGGTGATAGAAGAACAGAGTAGGAGACAGCTACTGGAGCTTTGAAGAGAGATACGAAAACTGCATATCTATGTGCCCGCTCAAATTTCATTAATAAGGTTTACATCCACTTTAACTTTAGAAAGTAAAACATTAATTTGGTGCCAGTAAATACCTTATATTTCTTACTTTCGCTTTCTGTTCTTCTAATTAGCCTAGGCGAGTGACATGTTGTACTCCCTGGCTAGAATTGCAGGTATTGTTTTTATCTCTCACTCTCATGTGAGTGTTAGCCGAGGAGGAGGGAGGACTGAGGGAAGTCACAGGACAGCCGAGAGAGCAGAGACAGGAGAGTACAATGCCCTCCTGTTCGTGCATGTGCAGTAAGCAGAGTGCTTCTGATACGATGTGCACACGCTACTATAGCAGTGGCAGTAACATGAAAACTAAGGGCTAAGAGCTTCACTGCCGCGGCTATACTAAACCTGTGCACATTGGATGCACTCTGCATGCGTGACCGGGAGGCATTGTACTGCACATGAATGAGATTTCCTGGGCCGGAGAGGTGCAGCAAAAACGGACTAATGCAGGGAAACATAGCCGCTTCACACAAGTGTGGGGTATGAAAACTGAGCAGTTTGACGGGCAAAAAGTGAGGTTTAAAACAATACTAATTCCGAATTAAGCTTTAAAATGTTAGAACTGAATACTGTTGTATTTTTTTGTATTATACATGCTTGACTGCAGTTCCTCTTTAATAGAAATACAGTACAGTCCCCCCCATTATGAAGATGAGTAGAGAAAAAAGAAAATCAAATGCAGCCACCTCATCTAAGGAATTGTAAGTTGCAATATATTACATTTTGTTCTTCAGCTCAGTTCCCATAAATAAAAAGAAAGAAAAAAAAAGGGCTACCTTCTTTTCTAGAAGTCTTTGTTTTTCCACAGCTTCTTCTAAAGTTAAGCCGACCCACTCTGCTTCTGTAAGTGGAATCTCAAATGCCTAATGGGTTGAATGGTAGTGTTAGTATTGTCAAATAAAAAAAGTAGTTTTAGCTGTGTAATGAAAAAGAGGAATTTTGACTTACCTGTAAATTCCTTATCTTGGTGTACAGTACAGGACACATCCCTATAACCCTACCCCACTCTGAGTCCTCGGTGTTATGGAATTTACAGGTAAGGCATAATTATCTTAATCGCACAGTACAGCATACAGGCAAATTTTTCATACAGCATGGGATGACCCAAATCAATAAATACAAAGGTGGGCAACAACTAGGCAACAGGGCTGTGCCACCAGGCCCAAAAACAAGGTTAAAAAGCAGAGTTTCAGCGTGGTGCTGCAAGAAACTTACGCCCAAAAGCTACATCAGCAGAAAACTGAATATGGACCTGGTAAAACTTGGAAAAGTATTAACAGAAAATCAGGTGGCAGCCATTCAGTTGGGTGACTGAGGCTTGGTGCCTAAAGGCCCAAGATGTTCCAACAGATCTGGTGGAGTGTGCGTAAAATTAAGCAAGAGGAGGTGTTTGTTTTAGAACATAAGCTATAGTAATCAAATTCTTTATTCGACTAGCATTGGTGGATTTTGGCGCAGGGTGCCTCTTATAAGGACCCAGTGAAAAGACAAAGTCTGTTCGTCTAATAAATGCAGTAGATTTTAGGTGCACTTTAATGGCTGTGACAATGTCTAGGCAATGTTGAGAAACTTCCTTTGGATACATTGGAGCAAAGGCACAAGGATAGCAGAACAATGTCCTCATTGAGATTGAAAGCTGAAACCACCTTTGGAAGGAAGGATGGTCTAGGCCTAGGGCAGTGCTTCTCAACCAAGGTGCCATTTGATGTGAGAATGTGAGATAAATGTTTTCTAGGCAGGTTGCTTGTATGGTCTCAGGATCAGGTTTCCCATTGACAAGTACACATTTTAGACCGGGGTGCCTTGCGACTTTACATACAGTGGGTACGGAAAGTATTTAGACCCCCTTCAATTTTTCACTCTTTGTTATATTGCAGCAAATCATTTAAGTTCATTTTTTTCCCTCAATGTGCACACAGCACCCCATATTGACAGAAAAACACAGAATCGTTGACTTTTTGCAGATTTATTAAAAAAGAAAAACTGAAATATCACATGGTCCTAAGTATTCAGACTGCTCAGTATTTAGTAGAAGCACCCTTTTGATCTAATGCAGCCATGAGTCTTTTTGGGAAAGATGCAACAAGTTTTTCACACCTGGATTTGGGGATCCTCTGCCATTCCTCCTTGCAGATCCACTCCAGTCCTGTCTGGTTGGATGGTAAACGTTGGTGGACAGCCATTTTTAGGTCTCTCCAGAGATGCTCAATTGGGTTTAAGTCAGGGCTCTGGCTGGGCCATTCAAGAACAGTCACAGAGTTGTGAAGCCACTCCATTATTTTAGCTGTGTGCTTAACCACTTGCCGACCGTGTATCGTAGATACACGTCGGCAAGTGGCACCCATTGTTGTGGGAGGACGTTGTATAACGTCCTCCCACAATCGCGCTCTCGCGCGCCCCCTGGGGCGCGCACCTGGGATCCCGGTAAATGGCCGCTTGGAGCGGCCGTTTACCATGTGATCGCTCCGTCAAATGACGGAGCATCACATGTAAACAAGCCGGCGGAAGTGCCGGCTTGTCTCCCCCCTCTCCGCACCGATCGGTGCAGTGTGACAGGGGAGGGGGGAGAGGGGGGAGAGAGGAGATGCAGCGGTGCTGTGGGCAGGATCTGAAGTGCCCACAGCACCGCTATGTGACAGGCAGGGACCCCCTGATCACCCATACACCAGTCATACATGCCCACCCATCTGTCACACATACATACATGCCCACCCATCTGTCACACATACATACATGCCCACCCATCTGTCACCCATACATACATGCCCACCCATCTGTCACCCATACATCCATGCCCACCCATCCGTGCCCACCCATGCATCCGT
>BLSH010052344.1:505295-520647 GCA_018402905.1 Glandirana rugosa | reverse complement strand
TTAGTATATATGTCGGTGTTTCTCCGCCTATTTCAAGTCGATGTCTCCTATCTGGATGGATTTGGTACGTTCGCAGGATACGTTGTTGTCTCTGGGTCACGTCTACTCCTTTCCTGGTCATTTTTCTAGGTGTGTGGTTACATCTCACCTTATGGCGAACACAGGGGTGTCCTCCTTTAAGGAGGATGAAAATAAGTGTCCTCCAAGTCTACCTCTGTTGGTGGGAAGGGTAATATGAGATACCCGTAAGGGAAGACAGTAATTGGTGAACGGCTGGCGGCTAGCCGTAGACTGCCGCCGTTTCACTGAGCAAGGGCGTTTAGCGGCAGTATGCTCGCGCGCGCTCACTAAACTCGTTCCCGCAGCCGCCGTCGTATGACGGCGATTTGCGGGAACGAGTCACTTTGCCGCCGTCAGATGCCGATCGGCGGTCGGCAAGTGGTTAATGACAGAAGGGAATGCCCATAGAGTATAATGGGAAGGGTGGTTGTCTCCATCTGAACCTCCTGTGAATAAAAGTAGGAGGAATTTCCTCCTGTGGGGACACAAGCGGTATTCCACTCTACATTGGTGTGTGGATCTTTTTACTGGTCCTTTCCTCATCTGCACTGGGTCTCTGTTGTTGCATAGGACGCTTGCATGGTTTAGGTAGGTCTATCCTCTGTAGCTGAACTTTATCCGCCTCTTTGTGGCTGTATATATGATTAATCTATTTTCATTATTCATATGATTATAGACCTCCCTATTCCTCCTTGTATTGGTGGCATTCTTGGACTGCAGTCGGTCCCACATTAGGGGGCGTTGTGCTGGGGCATTGATATGCTCCTTGGTCTGTCCTTGCTAGGATTCATGCTGACGCAATCACTGGCATTATGCACCTCACGCCTGTTCGCCATTGCACATATATTTGATTGAGATAATTAAGGTAATGTTTATGAGCTCTACTTTTTCTGTATGCATTGTATTAATGTTGTTATGTCATCTAATGATTGTTATTTCTAATACTAGAATTACAATTTGTATGCTTCTCACCTAAAATCCCTGAAGAAGACTGACTCCAGTCAAAAGGTTGGATTAATATTGATGCATGCAATTTTGGTATTCAATTGATGTCTCTATTATCATATGTACCAATGTTTTATCTTCAATTCATATATTAAGATTGTTGTCTGTTATTATTGTTTGTTATATCAGAAGATCCTATTTGTTGGGCTTTTTTATTCATAACTGTAATAAAATAATATTTTTATGATCACGTCTACACCTGCGTCTATTACCTGCACAGTCCCGTTTAAACTTTGTATGCATGTTCTACATTTTTGGGATGTGGTGATATTCGCAGTTGGGCGTTGCTGTATTAGCTGCACACTGACATCCCCAAGTTTTGGATGCCAATATTTCATTTTTCCCACAGGTGTTCCTCAAGTGGAGTAGCAGATAGTAAGATTGAGATTATTTGGGATTATAGCTGTATTCTATGTAATGACAGATACATGATAGAAAAGGAATTCCCATAGAGTATAATGGGAAGCAAGATGTGACCTGGAGTCAGAACCATTAGTCATATCAGATCAATCTTTAGAAGACAATCTCTCCATGTTCAGTGGCTATTTTAATATTGAGATGAAGTGGGATTGGCGTTGTTTTCTATAGAATAACAAAGGTGAATGACAGAAGAGAATGCCCATAGAGTATAATGGGAAGCAAAATATAAATTAGTTTGCAGGCAAATCTGAGAGACATAACAATTTCACCTTTCCCACAGGTGTAAATGATAGAAAGGACTGCCCATAGAGTATAATGGGAAGCAAGATGTGACCTGGAGTCAGAATGATTCAACATACCAAATAAATCCTTGGCAGACATACTCTCCACTTTCAGTGGTGATGCTTAAAATTTTGACTAAGAGGGATTATTATTCGTTTCTAAGGAATTTCAAAGGTTAATGACAGAAGCGAATGCCCATAGAGAATAATGGAAAGCAAAATATCAACTCGTTTGCAGGCAAATCTGAAAGACTGTCACGTACCTGGTGATGGAGTCTGATTGTGCAGAGGGCAACCTCTCTTACGACCCTGGTTCGGGAACCCCTGGTAGAGCAGACAGGAGATTCCGGGCACGAGGGCTGGTGCGGATGCCGATGGTGTTGTGAGGATCCTCCAGGAGCTCGGGCAGACAGAAGAGTGGTGATGCAGGCTGGGTCGGCAACAGGCTGGCTGGTGCGGTACAAGGGAGCAGGCAAACGGGTCGTCAGGTGCAGGCCGGGTCATTAACAGGCTGGCTGGTGCAGTGCAAGGGAGCAGGCAAACGGGTCATCAGGTGCAGGCAGGGTCGTTAACAGGCTGGCTGATGCGGTACAAGGGGGTCAGGCAGAAGCGTGGTCGTAAACAGGCAGAGGGTCGGTACAGGCAGAGTTCAATCAAGGTCGGGCAAGCCGGGTCACAGATACAGGAAGTCTTTAGCAAACAGGTCACGGGAACACACTGGAACGCTGTAGAACAGACAGCACTTGCCACAGGAAGCAGGAAGCTTAAATAGAACTGCTCATCCAGGGAATAGAGGAAACCACAATCAAATGTCATTAACACTTAGCACAGTCTTTTCCTAACATTGCCCCCCCCCCCAAGGGGCAGCCTCCGGATGCCCAGCCGGGCCCTTAAGTCTGGGTGCCTTCTCCAGAATCGTTTGATGAGCTCTTTAGCATGGATATGGTTTTCGGGCTCCCATGAACTCTCTCAGGGCCCATAGCCTCTCCGCTTAACTAGGTACTGGATGGTGTCACCTCTCCTCCTGCAATCCAGAATGGATTCCACCTCGAATTCCTCCATTCCGTCAACCACTACTGGTGCCGGTGGACCTGTCTGCCACTCAGAGAAGGGGTCTCGGACCTTAAGCTTTAACAACGACACGTGGAAGACCGGGTGGATGCGGAGTAACTCAGGCAGTTCCAGTTCGTAGGCTACCTCGTTGATTTTTCGTTTGATGGGGAAGCGCCCAATAAATTTAGGACCAAGTTTCCTGGATGGACATGCCAATCTTAAGTTGAGGGTGGATAGCCATACCTGACTACCTGGCTCCAGGTTTAGTTCGCCATGCCTTTTCTTGTCATACGTTTCCTTATTGGTTGCCTATGTTTGTGCCATTGTCTCCTGTAGGAGTTTAGCATTGGAGGCGAAAAAGTTCAATAAGTCGGACACAGCTGGCACCGGGTTTTCTGGGCAGGAGTTGGACAAGAAGGCGGGATGGTAGCCGTAATTGGCAAAGAAGGGTGATTGCTGGGTGGCCGAGTGGACTGAGCTGTGGTACGTGAACTCCGCCAGCGGTAGGAGCGTAACCCAGTTGTCCTGGGAGAACGACGAGAAGCAGCGTAAGTACTGTTCTAGAGTCTGGTTGGTACGCTCCGTCTGGCCGTTCGTTTGGGGGTGATATGCTGAGGACAGGGATAGGCTGATCTTCAAGGACTTGCACAAAGACCCCCAGAACCTGGACATGAATTGCACGCTACGATCGGACAACACATCCCTTGGAATTCCGTGTAACCGGACAATCTCCTTAATGAATATTTTGGCCGTCTCTGCGGCCGAAGGTGTGCCTTTCATAGGCAGGAAGTGGGCCATCTTGGAGAGTCTATCCACTACCACAAAGATGGTCGAGCAGCCTTCAGAAGGGGGTAACTCCACAATGAAATCCATGGATATGTGGCTCCAGGGCCTCTCCGAAACAGGTAAAGGTTTAAGAAGGCCCCATGCCCGAGTCTTACTCCCCTTACACCGGCTGCAGGTAATGCATGATCCCACATAAGCCTTACAGTCCTCTCCCACTCGGGGCCACCAGAACGTGTCCTGCACTAGTTCCAAGGCCTTGCGTGTCTCGAAATGCCCAGCGAGGTGGTGGTCATGGCAGAGGTCCAAAACTGCTGTTCGTAGGTGCTCCGGCACGAAAATCTTGGTACCCTTCCAGAACAATCCGTCCCTGAGCTGCAGAGATGTTTCCGGGAGGGGGTCTGACCCCAGGGAAGCTTGCCGGATCCGCGACAGCACATCTTCCTGTAACAATAGGAAGTTTCCTGGAGATAGTATGGTGTCAGGAGATGTTGAAACTTCCGGTATATTGAACATGCGTGACAGGGAGTCAGGTTTAGTGTTCTTCGACCCAGGCCTGTAAGTAATATGAAAGGTAAATCGGGCGAGGAATAGCGCCCATCTGGCTTGGCAGGGTTTCAGTCCCTTCGCAATTCTCAGGTATTCCAGATTACGGTGGTCTGTATAGATGAGAATCGGATGCGCTGCCCCCTCTAGGAGATACCGCCATTCCTCCACACCGGCTTTAATAGCAAGGAGCTCACGGTCCCCCACATCATAGTTCCTTTCAGCGGGGGACAGTCTGCGTGAGAAAAACGCCACTGGGTGTAGCAGCGCCTTTGTACCTTGCCTTTGAGAAAGAATAGCCCCGACTGCCACTTCGGATGCATCAACTTCCAGAACATAGGGCAGAGCGGGGTCCGGGTGCTTCAGGATGGGTGCTGATGTAAACAGTCCTTTGAGTTTTTCGAAGGCTGTTTGTGCCTCAGGAGTCCAATGGAACGGGATACCCTGTTTGGTCAGGTGTGTGTTGGGGGAGATGATGGAGGAAAATCCCCGGATAAACTTCCTATAGAAGTTTGCAAACCCTATGAATCTCTGGGTTCCTTTCCTGTCGACCGGAGCGGGCCAGTCCAGGATGGTAGCGACCTTTTGGGGGTCCATCCTGATGCCTCCGACTGAGATAATAAGTCCAAGGAACTGGATGCTTGCCTGCTCGAATTCACACTTCTCCGGTTTAGCATAGAGGCCATGTTGGCAGAGGCGACCCAGTACCTGTTTGACATGGACACGGTGGAGCTCCAGAGAAGGTGAGAAAATCAAAATATCATCGAGGTAGGCGATGACAAAGAGGTCAAGGAAGTCCCTGAATATGTCATGTATGAAATGCTGAAAGGTAGCTGGGGCATTACATAAACCGAATGGCATCACCAAGTACTCGAAGTGACCGAAACGAGTACGAAAGGCCGTCTTCCATTCATCACCTTCTCTGATCCGCACCAGGTTGTAAGCTCCCCGAAGGTCTAATTTAGTGAACACGGTGGCGGTTCCCAGGCGCTGAAACAATTCCGGAACAAGTGGAAGCGGGTAGCGGTTCTTCACCATGACTTTATTGAGCTCCCGGTAATCAATACATGGCCGCAGGGAATGGTCCTTCGTCTCTACGAAAAAGATGCCTGCCCCAGCCGGGGACGTAGAAGCACGGATGAAGCCCTTTTTGAGATTCTCGTCAATATAGGACTTCAGGGTGCCGAGTTCCAGCTCTGTCAGCGGGTATATCCTTCCAAAGGGAATCTCTGCACCGGCGAGAAGCTCAATGGGGCAGTCATACGGTCTATTAGGCGGAAGGACCTCAGCCCCCTTTTTGCTAAAGACATCTAGAAAAGCGCGGTAGACGCTGGGGACGAGCTGACTGATCTCAGGCTCCGGATCAAGGTCCAGGGTTAGTAGGGCAGGATCTGATCCAGGAATCCGGGGGAAGCAGTGCTTGTGGCAATACTGGGACTGGAACTGGTCTTCCCCGGAGGACCAGTCAATGGTGGGATTATGGGCCTGAAGCCAAGGCAGTTCAAGAATAACAGGGAAGATGGGTGAGGCGATGGCATCGAGGGTGAGTAGCTCCCGATGGCCTCCCTGCATCGTGGTGGTCAGAGGGGTGGTCTCCTCTGAGACCAGGCCAGATTTCAAGGTTGTGCCATCAGCCAGGTGCACAGCCATCCTGCGAGTCTTGGGTCGCAGGGGTATCCTGTGTTGTGCCGCAAAGCTGAGGTCCAGGAAGCAACTGCATGCACCTGAGTCTATAATAGCAGAGATGGTAATGGCTCCTCCAGGAAACTGTAAAAGCAAAGAGAGGGTGAGGTGAGTTGCCCCAACAGGTGCTGGTTGAAGAGAGGTGACAAGACATCTTTCCAACTTGGATGGACAGGAGAGCATTAAGTGGCCCGGCTCTCCACAGTACAGGTACCTTCGGCGCTGGTTCTCTTCAGAGGTCAATGCCGAGTATGCCACACCCCGCTGCTGTTGTTCAGGCAGTCTCGGAGGAGGAGAGGTGACAATGATGGAGCCAGCCAGAGTGCCTTTTGGCAATCCCCCAGTGGGGGTAACAACCACGAAGGTCGCAGGTTCACCTTGGCACTTTCTGCTCTGTGTTCACGAAGGCGCCGATCGATCTGGATGGCCAGGTCGATTAGCCTCTCCAAGGAGGATGGCGTCCCAACACGGGCCAATTCATCCTTCAGGGGGTCGGCCAAACCCCGCTGGAACTGGTGGTGCAGAGCAGCTTCATTCCAGGCCGTGTCGGAGCTCCAACGCCTGAATTCTGATACATACTCCTCCGCCGGACGGCGGCCTTTCGAAGGGCATGGAGTGCAGCTTCGGCAGTGGCCGCCTGATGCGGGTCTTCATACAGCCGAGCCATTGTTTGGAAGAACCGAGACAAATCTGATACCTCAGACGCCCCTTGCTCCAGGAGCCGGTGGGACCATAGTTGGGGCTTGTCCCGCAGTAGGGAAATCACCAGCCCCACCTTCGTGGCTTCCAGGGAGAAGGTGTGGGGCTGCAGGCTGAAATAAAGTTCACAGGCACAGCGGAACGCACTGAACTTCCTACGGTCCCCTGAGAACCGTTCAGGCAAAGACACTGTGGGTTCCATTGACTGCTGACAAGCCCCGATGGGGCAATTTCCCGGAGCTGGGTCTGGAGCTTAGTGTAGTCTGCCTGCAGGTGTTGCACGGCTCGAGAGAGACCGTCCAAATGTTGACAGAGTTCATGCAGCGGTGAGGGCCCCTGCTCAGACTCAGACATGGCTGTCCCTTTCTGTCACGTACCTGGTGATGGAGTCTGATTGTGCAGAGGGCAACCTCTCTTACGACCCTGGTTCGGGAACCCCTGGTAGAGCAGACAGGAGATTCCGGAGCACAGGGGGGCACGAGGGCTGGTCTGGATGTCGGTGGTGTTGTGAGGATCCTCCAGGAGCTCGTGCAGACAGAAGAGTGGTGATGCAGGCCGGGTCGGCAACAGGCTGGCTGGTGCGGTACAAGGGAGCAGGCAAACGGGTCGTCAGGTGCAGGCCGGGTCATTAACAGGCTGGCTGGTGCAGTGCAAGGGAGCAGGCAAACGGGTCGTCAGGTGCAGCAGGGTCGTTAACAGGCTGGCTGATGCGGTACAAGGGGGTCAGGCAGAAGCGTGGTCGTAAACAGGCAGAGGGTCGGTACAGGCAGAGTTCAAACAAGGTCAGGCAAGCCGGGTCACAGATACAGGAAGTCTTTAGCAAACAGGTCACGGGAACACACTGGAACGCTGTAAAACGGACAGCACTTGCCACAGGAAGCAGGAAGTGTAAATAGAACTGCTCATTCAGGGAATAGAGGAAACCACAATCAAATGCCATTAACCCTTAGCACAGTCTTTTCCTAACAGAGACAGAGCAATTTATCCTTTCCCACAATTGTTCCTCAAGTAGAGAAGTAGATAGTAAGATTGAGATAATTTGGCATTATTGCTATTTTTTATGGAATGACAGATACATAATAGAAAAGGAATGCCTATAGAGTATAATGGGAAGCAAGATGTGACCTGGGGTCAGAACCATTAGTCATATCAGATCAATCCTTAGCAGACATACTCTCTATGTTCAGTGAAGATGATTAAAATTGAGATTAAGAGGGATTAGTATTGTTTTCTATGGAATGACAAAGGTGAATGACAGAAGGGAATGCCCATAGAGTATAATGGGAAGCAAAATATAAACTAATTTTCAGGCAAATCGGAGAGACATAGCGATCTATCCTTTCCCACAGGTGTTCTTCCAGTAGAATAGCAGGTTGTAAAATTGAAATTATTTGGGACTATAGCTGTTTTATATGGAATGAGAAGTAAATGACAAAAGCCCATAAAGTATAATGCCCATAAAGGAATGCCCATAAAGTATAATGGGAAGCAAGATGTGACCCAGAGTCAAAACCGTTCAACATACCAAATAAATCCTTAGCAGACATACTCTCCAAGTTCAGTGGCGATCTTTAAAGTCGAGAGTATTTGGATTATAATTGTTTTCTAAGGAATGAAAGGATGAAATGCCCATAGAGTATAATGTATATCAACTTTTTTGCAGGCAAATCTGAAAGATATAGCTAGTTAAAGGGACATGTATTCCTTCTGAGACAACTGCCTCTTTTAAAGGTGTTGCCTTTATATAAAACAGTTGTTTCATACATTGTGATATAAAAGTTTAAGATGCAATCCTGATCTTTGCACTATTCTCTTTACTTCATATCTTCATATTCATTACAGGTAATCTGAGATAAGCAACTGCATAGTTTCGAACATAACCATGTTCTACATCAAGGCAGCTTGATGAAGAACATGGTTAAGGTTCGAAACTGTGCAGTCGCTTATCTCAGATTACCTGTAATGAATATGAAGATTTGAAATAAAGAGAATATTGCAAAGATCGGGATTGCATATTCAATTTTTTATGTGTGTTTGATGGAAAATTGAGGAGGTCCACATTGGATGCAATCTTGTAAGAAGTATACTGGCTATACGGCATAAGTGTCCCACCTCAAGCATTCCCTCCACCCACTCCCGCTGGTTGCAGCTGCTGCCCGGGAGCTCAGTAATCTGACAGGATGGAGAGCAGGAAGGGGCTGGTAATCGTGTGTTTACTAGCCCCTCTTCTTTCCAGAATGAACAAAGTTATTAATAGCAATTACTCTGTTAATTCATCACTGACATGCTGAAATCCTAAATAATCTCAATCTTACTATCTCCTAGTCTACTTGAACACCTGTGAGAAAGGATAGATCGCTAGGTCTCTCAGATTTGCCTGCAAATTAGTTTATATTTTGCTTCCTATTATACTCTATGGGCCTTCCCAGGGCGGGATTAAGTGCATCATGGGCCTGGTGCTGAGGAATTTGATGGGCCTTTTTTTGGGAATAAATAAAACGAAAAACACAAACAATTTTTTGTTAAAACAAATTAAATTAAAAAGAGAGGGGTTTAAGCGGATTCTATTCCAAAAGTGGAATTTCCGCTTATCTCATTCCCCCCTCTTACATTTGGCACCTTTCGGAGGGGAAGAGGGGAGCAGGTACCTGTTGTTGACAGGTACCCTGTCCCCACTTCCATGGGACCTCACTGCGGAGAGAGGTACGTCAGAAGTTCGGCCCCCGCCTCCTCCCTCCTTCTTTCCCTGCTGCTGGGCCAGTAAGAGAGTGCAGCACGCTTTGCGCATGCGCAATAGGGGCCCGACTGTGAAGCCGCAAGGCTTCGCTGCTGGGTTCCCTTACTGGCAATGGCAGCAGCACCCAACAGCTGTGAAAATATCGGCTGGGGTGCCGACATCGCTGGATTCCAGGACAGATAAGTGTCTTAATATTAAAAGCCAGCAGCTACAGTATGTGTAGCTGATGACTTTTAATTTTTGGAGGGGGGGGCGGAACACCGCTTTAAGGGGGTGTTATAGGCACGGGAGTGAAAGAGTGTTGGGTGAGAGGGGGGGTAAAAGATGGGAGGAGAGAGGGTGCCTCTGGGTAGCCTACGTAGAGTAGTAATGTGGCGCACAAACTGTGGGTGGGTTCACAATGGGGTAAGAGTGGGAGAAGCCAGGGATTTACATATGAATGCCGCCTACCGCCCATGATTTACATATCAATGCATGTCAATATTAGAAATCACCACTGAACATGGAGAGAATGTCTTCTAAAGATTGATCTGTTATGACTAATGGTTCTGACTCCAGGTGACATCTTGCTTCCCAATTATACGCTATGGGCATTCGTTTCTATCATTTATCTGTCATTCCATAGAAATCAACTGTAATCCCAAATAATTTCAATCTTACCATCTACTACTCTACTTGAGGAACACCTGTGGAAAAGGTGAAATTGCTGTGCTTCTCACATTTGCCTGCAAATTAGTTGATATTTTGCTTCCTGTTATACTCTATGGACATTCCCTTCTGTCATTCACCTTTGTAATTCCTTAGAAAATAATAATAATCCCACTTCATCTCAATATTAAAAATCGCCACTGAACATGGGGAGAGTGTCTTCTAAAGATTGATCTGATATGACTAATGGTTCTGACTCCAGGTCACATCTTGCTTCCCATTATACTCTATGGACATTCCTTTTATCATTTATCTGTCATTCCATAGAAAACAGCTGTGATGCCAAATAATCTCAATCTTACTATCTGCTACTCTACTTGAGGAACACCTGTGGGAAAGGTGAAATAGTTGTGCTTCTCACATTTGACTGCAAATTAGTTGATATTTTGCTTTCTATTATACTCTATGGGCATTCCCTTCACCTTTGTAATTCCTTAGAAAATAATAATAATCCCACTTAATCACAAATTTTAACATCCCTCACTGAAAGTGGACAATATGTCTGCTAAACATTGATCTGATATGTTGAATGGTTCTGACTCCAGGTCACATCTTGCTTCCCATTATACTCTATGGGAATTCCTTTCTATCATTCATCTGTCATTCCATAGAAAAAAGCTACAATCCCAAATAATCTCAACCTTAATATCTGCGGGAAGCCCCGCTGCTGCAAATCCCTGGTCTGGATAAAGTTCAGTAAGAGCAGGAGATGGATCTGTGATTTTGATAACAGCAATTTACTATGTATGGGCTTAATTTCCTTGTGGGGGGTAGGGCCAGCACTTTTGGCTATACATATAGGGGGATGTATGTGGGTATAGATGAAGGTCTCTCCCCCCTCCCTCGTGCCTGATAATGTGCCCCTCAATTTGAACCCTGTTTGGGAATAATGAGTTGCACCCCCTAGAGGTAGAACATAAGGATGGCTTCAAGTATATGGGTTGCATAGAGCCCCGCTGCGTATGGCCTTCTTTAAACTGATGTATGCCTGTCTCGCAGGTATTGAGTCTGGACAGAGAAGATAAGTTGCTGCTGCTGCTGAGGGATAATCCGTTGCCCATCCAGACTATGGGAGGTGGACCTGGCACCACCTGCCTATAAAGGGGAGGGAAACTGGGGTCTCTGTCCCTGATAATTCGGACATCTGCGGCGCGACCCTGCTGGCGATACCAAGAGAGAAAGGGTGAGCACGAATCAAAATATAAGGCAATGTCATTATGTGATGTATGGACAATATATGAACATGTATTGATATTTTGTGTTTTGATTAATAGACAAAAATGGCAAAAGGGGAATAAATCCTGAAGAAGCAATTGCGAAACATTGATTATTATTCTGCCTTAACTACTCTCTATGTATTACTGTATGTATAGACACATATACTGAAATTAATGTGCATGGTGGTTGTCTAAAATCCTTTTTAAAACATGAATTTAAATATGCAAGAATAAAGAATTAGTTTTAAACTATGGTAGTCTGTGCTCACTTAGACCTCATACCAATCCTTTAAAGTCCTATGTCTATATTTTTTGTGGTTGACTTTGTTCATCCTTGCTTTGTACTGACTCTTATAATTCAGGATGGGATTAGTTTAGGGTCTCTTACACTGATCGTATATAAGCTATCTCTTCAGTACTTAATATCTGCTACTCTACTTGGGAAACACCTGTGGTAAAGAATAGATCGCTATGTCTCTCAGATTTGCCTGCGAATGAGAATATATTTTGCTTCCCATTATACTCTATGGGCATTCCCTTCTATCATTCACCTTTATCATTCCATAGAAAACAATGCTAATACCTCTTAATCTCAATATTAATAATTTCCACTGAACAGAGAATGTCTTCTAAAGATTGATCCGATATGACTAATGGTTCTGACTCCAGGTCACATCTTGCTTCCCATTATAGTCTATGGGCATTCCTTTCTATCATTTACAGTTGTATGCAAAAGTTTAGGAACCCCTGACAATTTCCATGATTATAAATATTTGGATGTCTGGGTCAGCAATTTCATTTTGATCTATCAAATAACTGAAGGACACAATAATATTTCAGTAGCGAAATGAGGTTTATTGGATTAACAGAGAATGCGCAATATGCATCAAAACGAAATTATACAGGTGCATAAATTTGGGCACCCCAACAGAAAAATCACATCAATATTTAGTAGAGCCTCCTTTAGCAGAAATAACAGCCTCTAGATGCTTCCTATAGTCTGTAATGAGTGTCTGGATTCTGGATGAATGTATTTTGGACCATTCCTCCTTACAAAACATCTCCAGTCCAGTTAGGTTTGATGGTTGCCGAGCATGGACAGCACGCTTCAAATCACTCCACAGATGTTCAATGATATTCAGGTCTGCGGACTGGGATGGCCATTCCAGAACATTATACTTGTTCCGCTGCATAAATGCCCGAGTAGATTTTGAGCAGTGTTTTGGGTCGTTGTCTTCTTGAAATATCCAGCCCTGGCGTAACCAGTTTTGCCAACCTACCAGATTAAAATTTACTGACACAACACCCAAAATTTACTGGCATGGCCAAGTTTTTACTGCCATTCTACAAAAGTTACAAAATTACATGCAAATTCCAGTATTTAGGCAACAAACAAGTACACTATGCAAATAGCAATGTGATTTAAGGTTGATAGCAATGTAAAAAAAAAACATATTTCTCTTATTTCCGATATAATAGGGTGGATTATTTAGTCCATCCCTCCTGTCACCATCCCACCATCCCTCCTGTCACCATCCTCCCTGCCCATTACACATCCCTCCTGCCACTATCCCCCCTGCCCATTATACCATCCCTCCTGTCACCATCCCACCTCTCACCATCCTTCCTGCCCATTACACCACCCTCCCTGCCCATTACACCATCCCCCCTGCCCATTACACCATCCTTCCTGCCCATTAAACCATCCTTCCTGCCCATTAAACCATCCTTCCTGCCCATTAAACCATCCTTCCTGCCCATTACACCATCCCCCCTGCCCATTACACCATTCTTCCTGCCCATTACACCATCCCCCCCTGCCCATTACACCATCCTTCCTGTCACTATCCCTGAGAATGCAGGCTTGCCTTCTTTTTCTGCCTGGTCTAGGCTGGTCCGTTCCTGCTGTGGATGCCTGGGCTAGGCGGTCATGCTGTGGCATCTGGAAGATCATCCGCACTCTGCTCAGGACAGACAGACCAGTCACCACCATTGAGGGCTCCTCCATTCTGCCTGCCTCCTGGTGACCGTTTTTTAAATTCTGGCGGGCGGTGGATGTGTCATGACATCACTTACCTTGCCAGCAGTAGTATGTCGCCGTCAACCCAGCCTCTGCCTCAGATTCCGCCCCCATGAGTCACTCCAGTCTCACCCTGGACCTCCCCAGTATTACTGGCAGAGACTGCACATTACTGGGAAGGAAAATGTCATTAATATTGATTCTGTACATTCTGTTCTAGAGCAAGAGTGAAAAATTACAGATCAACATTCATCTCATCTCCCCCTGGACCCCACTGACCCCCCCCCCCCCACAATCCATCTATCATACATAAAGAATGCAGCAGCAGGAGTGAGACTCCAGAGTGTGTGAGGCACCCCCCACATGACAGCAGCTTGGGAAATCAGGCGTTGGGTTGCCATGACAACGGCTGTGCTACAAAGTAACCGGGGTCCAGGTGTGCGGAGAGGAAAGTAACAAATAAGAGATCTGGAGATCCCCGGATGGCCCCTGCAGAGACCGGAGCAGAGTACAGAGATCCCGGACCCCCCCATCACTGAGGATACAAAGTTACCCCATATCGTCTATAGAGAGTACAGGAAGGAGATCGGTACTTACACAGCAGACTTTGGAGTAGAGGTGTCCCCAGTGTCCGTCCAGCAGAATCTCCCTCTGATACGAGTAATGCCAACTGGAGGAGAGCGGCCAATCTGCCATCCTAACACCGCCTCGGAGTCTCCCTCCTCCCACTGCTCTCCTCCGGGTGGCCCCGCCCGCCTCCACCAGCCGAATACAGGATTGGATGGGGCTGCTCTGGGAACTGTGCATGCACAGTTCCCAGCCAACCCGGTCACTGCAATTTTACTGGCACTTTTGACAGAATTACGGGCACTACAGACAGGGGGAAAAAAGACTAGTTTTTACTGGCTGTCCGTAAAAATACGGACAGTTGGCAACACTGGGCGTAACTTCAACTTTGGGACTGATTCCTCAACATTATTCTCAAGAATCTGCTGATATTGAATGGAATCCATGCAACCCTCAACTTTTACCAGATTCCCAGTACTGGCACTGGCCACACAACCCCACAGCATGATGGAACCTCCACCAAATTTTACTGTGGGTAGCAAGTGTTTTTCTTGGAACACTGTCGCCATGCATAACGCCCCTTGTTATGACCAAATAACTCAATCTTTGTCCAAATGTGCGTTTTCATACCTCAAGCGACTCTGTTTGTGGCGTGTGTGCAGAAAAGGCTTCTTTCACATCACTCTCCCATACAGCTTCTCCCTGTGCAAAGTGCGCTGAATTGTTGAACAATGCACAGTGACACCATCTGCAACAAGTTGATGTTGTAGGTCTTTGGAGGTGGTCGGTGGGCTGTTTTTGATCGTTCTCACCATCCTTCACCTTTGCCTCTCCAATATTTTATGTGGCCTGCCACTTCTGGCCTTAACAAGAACTGTGCCTGTGGTCTTCCATTTCCCCACTATGTTCCTCACAGTGGACACTGACAGCTTATATCTCTGCGATAACTTTTTGTAGCCTTCCCCTAAACCATAATGTAGAACAATCTTTGTTTTCAGGTCATTTGAGAGTTGTTTTGATGCCCAAATGTTGCCAATCTTCAGAGGAGAGTCAAAGAGAACAACAACTTGCAATTGGCCACCTTAAATACCTTTTCTCATGATTGGATGCACATGTCTATAAAGTTCAAGGCTTAATGAGCTCACCAAACCAATTGTGTGTTCCAATTAATCAGTGCTAAGTAGTTATAGGTATTCAAATCAACAAAATGACAAGGGTGCCCAAATTCATTCACCTGTCTAATTTCGTTTTGATGCATATTGCACATTTTCTGTTAATCCAATAAACCTCATTTCACTACTGAAATATTACTGTGTCCTTCAGTTATTTGATAGATCAAAATGAAATTGCTGATCCAAACACCCAAATATTTATAAATGACAATCATGGAAATTGTCAGGGGTTCCTAAACTTTTGCATACAACTGTATCTGTCATTCCATAGAAAACAACTTTCCTGGACTTCCTCATGTCAGCCTACTATGGGTCAGCTCCTCCCTCTCTGACCCCTTCAGGACAACCTCTTTCCAAGCCTATAAGAGGCGGCTGTCTGCCCCTTTGCAGTGTTCAGTTTA
>BLSH010052344.1:484016-501051 GCA_018402905.1 Glandirana rugosa | reverse complement strand
GCATTTTCTACTCGACCGGGCTCACCCTTAAGGATTCTGGGACCTCCTCGACCAGTGGAACCGGTAGAGGTATCTGGACGCGTAGTCTCTCGCCGCCCGGCTCTCCAGGAGGCCTGTTGACGCAGGGTGAACCTACGAGGGAGCCCACGGGTCAATGGGCTGAGGCGGCCGGAAGGCCGGTTGCTGGAGGAGGAGGAGAGGAGGTATGAGGAGACTCGGGTACGTCGAACCCAACGAAGCTGGTAGTAAGAGGTCGCTCCTTTCTGTTGCAGCCAAGGTCAACTTGGAAACAGAGATAACACCTCTTGGACTAGTGTACCAAGCCTGTACGGGGCGTTTCGAGAAGCTGCAGAGACAAGAGGATGGTGAGATGGGCACGGGAGTTACTTGGTACATCAGATACAGTAGATAAGCACTTACCGCGCTTTGCGGGGCATGTCCGAACCATGTGATCAGGTTCTCCACAATAGAGACAAAGGTTCAACTGGAACCGACGTTGTCTTTCCTCGCTGGAGAATGATGGTCGAAGCAACCCAAGCTGCATGGGCTCAGAGGAGTATGGAGGAGAGGAGGAGGAGGTCGTTGGCCGGAAGGCCGGCGGAGTCGGGTAACTGGGCACCCGAGGGAGCATCCAAGTGGGACGCAGTTGTCCGGAGGACCTCTCGGCCCGCCGCTCTCTGATGCGCAGGTCTATGGAGATGGCCAAGGTGACCAGCTCCTCCAGGGTCTTAGGAATTCCCACTCGGGCCAGCTCATCTTTTACGGAATCCAACAGCCCCATGCGAAACTGGAACATGAGTGCCGCGCTGCCCCATGCGGTGTCTGAACTCCAGCGCCGGAATTCGGCGGCGTAATCTTCCACAGGGCGGCGGCCCTGCTGGAGGTTGTACAGGGTGGCTTCCGCAGTGGCGGCAAGATGGGGGTCGTCATAAAGCTGCGCCATGGCCAGGAAAAAGGCTGCAGCGAAAGCAACTTCGGGGGCATTCTGCTCCCACAGTCTGAGGGCCCAGGCTTGGGGTTCACCCTGCAACAGGGAGATCACAAATCCGACCTTGGTGCTCTCAAGTGAGAATGTTCGTGACTGGAGACCCAGATATAGGTCGCAGGCACTCCGGAAGACCCGAAACTTGCGCCGGTCTCCGGAGAATTTTCCGGCAGTGGGACCTTGGGCTCCGAAGGTAGGGCCACTATGGTACGTGCAGCTGCGAAACTGGAGGTCGGGCGGTAGACAGTTCCTGTACCCGCTCTTCTAACCGAGTGTATCCCTCTTGGAGATTCTTGATGGCCTGAGTGAGGCCAGCCAGATGGGCGCATCAGTCGTCCATAGCCGAGCGTGTTCCCTGTGCAGACTCAGTCATGGCTGCTCGTTTCTGTTACGTACCTGACGGTGGAGTCTGTCTTGTGCAGGGAACGACCGCTCTTGCGCACCCGATTCAAGGACCCCTGGTAGAGTAGACAGAGGGCCAAGAGTGCGGGATGGCACGAGGGCTGGATGGTCACTGATGATGTAGTGAGGTTCCAGGAAGACGTGCAGATAGAAGAGTGGTCGTGCAGGCAGGGTCGGCAACAGGCAGGCAGGAAGGTACAAAGGATCAGGCAGGCGGGTAGTCAAGTCCAGGGAAAGGTTCGTTCAACGGGCGGGCAACAGAGGTACAGAGGAGTAGACAAGCGGATGGTCGTGGATAGCCGGGGTCGGTGCGGGTAGCGAACAACAGGTCAAGGCAAGCCGAGTCAAACAGGAAGCAGACGAACACAGGAACAGGTGGCGGGAGCTGTGGCTCACAGGTCTCGGACGCTGTAGAACGAGCAGCACCCACTGCAGGGATCTCCAGGCTTAAATAGCGCCATTTGGCGCAGTTTTCGGCGCGTGCGCGCACACGCAGGCGCGTGCGAACGCGCACGGACGCGCGCACCACCGCGAAAACAGCCATATTGCTGGCACAAGTCCTTTTTCCTAACAAAAGGTTTTCTATTTTTTACTTTTTTTTGTGTTTTTGTTGTTTTTATTTGTTTGTTTTTTTTAAAAAAAAGAGTGCATTTTTCTTCTCTACACAGAGAGAAGACCCAGATGCGGGATAAAAGCCCGCAGGGAAGTACTAAAAAACCGCATCACCCGCAAAGAGAGAATCGCTTAAAGCGTGATAAGTCGGGTCAGAGGAGTGGTCGGCGGCGAGATAAAACCCCTGTGGAACGCCACTCCAGATCACCCTCACCGGGGCCTCATTGCAGTGCCTTGAGCCCAGGCCAAGTGCTGTTGCAACACCAAAAAGCGACCACTAAGCGTTAGCATGTGCATAAGCAAAGACACAGATCCTCTTCATCTTCTGGAAGGGCCTCAGCCCGGGAAGAGGAGAGGGCCTGCTGGGCATGCGAGGCAAACTCAGGGAGGTGTGTATACTTCTCTTGTTTGAAGGAAGCCACGTGTGATAATGCAGCAGATGCATGCCAGGTAAAGCACTATATTAAGGCGGCAGTCAAAGGTGGCTTGAAAACCATATCTAAGATATCTCGGCCTAGGCAGCACTCATCTGCTTCAGAATCAGAGCCAAATGCTACATATTGCTACAGTTCAGATGAACATTCAGAGGATTCTGAGTCAGATCTGGAACCAGACACTCATGCATTTGATTTTTCCTTGATTCCTTCTTTGGGCCTGATTCGCACCTGTGCATTTTTGGTGCATTTTGCGGATGTGCACTACAGTCTATATGGCGTTGTTTCCTATGGAACACGTTCTGTGGTGTGGGTCTGCGGGATGGTGGGGATGCATGGCTGTGGGTCGAGCCTAAGACCCCTTTCACACTGAGGTGCTTTACATGCGCTTTCACGCTAAAAAGGCGCCTGAAAAGCTCACGAAAACCTGTTTCTATCAAAATCAATGAATGCTTTCACACTGGGGCAGTGCGCTGGCAGGGTGGTGAAAATACACTCCTCTCCATTGAAATTAATGGTAAAGCTCTTCAAAAGCACCTGAAAAGCTCTTCAAAAGTGCTCAGTGTTTTTCGGGCAGTTTAAGAGCGCCTCGGTGTGAGAGGGCCTTTACTGGAGTCAGTAAGGAGGCTATGAAATGGGAAGAGGGAACCTCATCCCCCTAAAAAACAGCGAAAATATTATCCGGACTTGAAAAGGTCACTCTTGTCCTTCCCATTAATTTTTGAAATACAGGAAATAATGGAAGATGAATGGGCAAAGCCCAATAAAAGATTGAACGTTCACAACAGGGTCTCAAAGTTGTACCCTTTCTGCTCTAAGAATGCTGAGCTTTGGGATTCCACGCCTAAGGTGGATGCCTCATTACAGAGACTAGCTCAGCACATCACTTTGCCTCTAGATGACTCAGTATCCTTCAAGATCTGATGGATCGTAGGATAGATACAGATCTCAAAGGAATGTACACAGTAGCAGGAGTGGCCTGCAGGCCTGTTATAGCACCTACCTCAGTGGCGGCAGCCTTAAAGATGTGCATTGCGGAGTTAGAGGCCAGTTTTTTTGGGTTAAGTGATGGGAGACGAAGGTTTCCCCCTTTGCAGTCCATTAAGATCACGGTGTATTTTCTAGCAGAAGTAGCCATGGACCAGGTCAGGATGACAGTGAAATTGATGGCTCATTCTGTGACGGCAAGCAGAGCCCTATGGCTGAAGCATTGGTCAGCGGATAGTGCTTCCAAGCGCAGCCTTTGCTCAGTTCCTTTTGATGGGAAATTTTTTGGCAAGACCTTGGAGTCAGAGGTTCATCGAGTTTTTGGAGGGAACTCGGGGCTTATTCCACAGGAAAGGAAAAGATTTCCTCAGCCCTTTTGTCCTTCTGAGAGATCTAAAGAAGGTTTCGGGGAAGCTTCCGCATACCAGTCGGGGTGACTGTTCTTTAGGCAGTGGAAGGGGCAAGGGTCCAGCCTTTCCCAAACCAAACAAAGCCAAGGGCCAAGGTGAACCAGCCAGCGAAAGCCTCAGACAAGCTCTTCTGAAGGGGTCCCCGTCCAGACTTCTCAAGTGGGCAGAGTCTGTCTTACTTTGGAGAGGTTGGGGAGGAAGAAGTTTAAGATGCCTGGGTCTTGGACATCTTTCAAAGAGGGTATTGCCTAGAATTCAAGGAAAGACCTCCCTAGACTCATTCTGTGGAGACCCGGATTCCTACTTGTCCAGAGAAAAGGGCGTTGTTTATTAATGTATGTAAAGAATTTATTGGCATCTCAAGCAAATTCTGCCAGTTCTGGAGCACAAGAAGGATTCTATTCTCCTCTGTTCTTGGTAACAAAATCCTCAGGAGGATTCAGGCCGGTCCTGGACATAAAAGCCCTGAATGCCTTCATGAAAGTCCCTCCATTCAGAATGGAGTCCTTGCAAACCATCATTGTCCATGGTGAAGAAGGGAGATTTGCTAGCGTCAATAGACCTAACTGATGCCTACCTACATGTGCCCATAAGTGCACCACACCATCGCTTCAATTTCCAATTTCGTTGTCTGCCATTCGGGCTGTGCACAGCTCCAAGAATATTTTCAAAAGTTTTGGCAGTGGTCATCGCTATCTTAAGAATCAGAGGCATTCAAATTTTTCATTAGCTGGACGACATTCTCCTCCGGGCCGCATCAGAGTCCCTCCTTCAACAGCACATGCTGATAACCTGCAACATGATCAGACGTTTCGGTTGGTTGATCAACCATTGCAAGAGTCGGTTGCAACCAGTTCAAGTCCTAGAGTATCTAGGAAGGCAATTCGACACTACCCAAGGTCGTGTATTTCTGCCTCTCAGGAAGATTGTGGAAATTCAGACCAAATCAAAATAGTAATGACCAACCCAGAAGATCTACCATTCAGTACCAATAAAACGGTCTCTGATGTGGTGGAAGATATCTCAGAATGTATACCACGGGGTGCCTCTCGAACCTCCAGTTCCAGTAGTGCTGACTACAGATGCCAGCCTAGTTGGCCAGGGAGCTCATTCCTTAGGCCAACATGTACAGGGCAAATGAGAGGCATCTCTATCTCAGCATTCAAACCTGTTAGAATTAGAGGCCGTTCGGCACGCTCTAGTAGCCTTGCAAAAGGGGCAGTCAAAGTCCGTTCAGACAACAAACCATGGTAGCCTATATGGCCCGGCAAGGGGGCACCAGGAGCCTCCCACTGCTCAGAGTGGCATGCCAGATTTTTCCCTAACAGCAGCATACCTTCTGGGTCCACAAAACAAGCTGGTGGATCAACTGAGTCTGAGATTCTTGGATCTGAACGAATAGGGCTTGAATCCCAGATACCCGTTCAAAATCTTCAAGGTCTGGGGGACATCGGTCATGGGCATTGGAGGAAAACTCTCAGATTACGTGTTACTTCTCCTGAAGGTGGCACATGCAAGCTCTAGGCCAGGATGCTCTATCCATTCCATGGGACTTTCTGCTAGTCGGTGTTTCCTCCTCTCTCGCTAATCCTCAGAGTTTTAATGAAGATTCAACAGGAGGAGGTAACAGCAATAGCGGTGTGGCCCTTCTGGCCCAGAAGACCATGGTTTTCACTAGCATAGAAAATGAAGATGTGTCAGCCAATTCCTCTGCCTTCTCACAAAGATTTTCTGCTGCAGAACAAGCAGTTTAACCCGAAGTCGGGGAAACTGAAGTTGATAGCGTGGAGGTTGGGAGGAGATCTATAGAGCATTTAGTCAAAAGAAAACTACCAATAATACTTTATTATAGGATAGATAAAGCCTTTTGTCACTTCTCAGCAGGAAAGAGCTGGGATCTGAGGTCACCCTCAGTCTCTAACATATTGGAATTTCTCCAGGAAGGTCTGGGCAAGGGTTTAGCATATAGCTCCTTAAAAAGTTAAAGTCTGCCATGTCAGCTATGTTGAACAAAGATGGGCCTTGGATCCTCTAGTGATGCATTTCTTAAAGGCAGCAATAAAGATCAGGTCTCCAATAAATCTTTTTCCGAAGTGGGACCTGCCTTTAGTTCTGAAAGCCTTATTGGCACCTCCATTTGGGGACCCATGACAGGAAACAAGCACCTTTAGTTAAGTATTCTTGATATTTTCTTTATCTTTATCTGTATCTGTCATTACTTGTAATAAATGTTATACTTTTAAGTATTTGCGTGATCTCTCTTTGCACATATTGAACACAACCCCAAAAATGTGACAAGAGAAAATAGTACTCGACCGTTCCCAAATAATACTCCAAGATGAAATAGTACTCGACCGTTCTCAAATTTTCTTCCAAAAGTAGCATCAGCTTTGCATATGAATTGGGAATCAGTCTTATCGGCTTTCCCAGATAGTAACTCAGAAGACAAATGGACTAGGCTGGATCTAGTGCAGGCCTTATCAATATACCTAAAGAGAACTAAGGATTTCTAGAAACAAGATCAGCTCTTCATCTTTCCCGGTGGCTCCAGGAAAGGCATGGCTATGCCACCTAGAATGGTGTCTTCATAGATCGTAAAAACTATTCAGATGGCATATAGAGAGTCAGGATATCCTCCGCCATTGGAGGTCAAAGCACATTCTATGAGAGGCATGGCAGACTCCGGTGCATCATACGCTAAGGTGTCAGCAGAAGCAGTGTGCAGGACAGCTAGCTAGAGTGCACCTAATACTTTCATTCAGCACTACAGAGTGAATGTAACTCTGACGGCATCAGAAGCTTTTGGGTCTACTGTTCTGTCGGCCATAAAAATAATTGATATTGGTTTATGATTCTGGTTATTTGTGTCTTGCTACGTCCCATAGTAGGCTGACATGAGGAGGTCCAGGAATAAGGAAAATTGTTTTCATACTTACCGTAATTTTCCTTTCCTGGATCCTCCTCATGTCAGCCGAGGAACTCCCACCCAAAGTCCGTTGCGAGGTGGGTAAATTGAACACTACATAGGGGCAGACAGCCGCCTCTTATAGGCTTGGAAAGAGGTTGTCCTGAAGGGGTCAGAGCAGGCGGAGCTGACCCATAGTAGGCTGGCATGAGGAGAATCCAGGAAAGGAAAGTTACGGTAAGTATGAAAACAATTTTCCTTAATAATCCCAAATAATCTCAATCTTAGTATCTGCTACTCTACTTGTGGAACACCTGTGGAAAAGGTGAAATAGCTGTGCTTCTCAGATTTGCCTGCAAATGAGTCTATATTTTGCTTACCATTATACTCTATGGGCCTTCTGTCATTCACTTTTGTCATTCCACAGAAAACAATGCTAATCCCTTTTACTCTCAATTTTATCATCTTCACTGAACATAGAGAGAATGTCTGCTAAAGATTGATCTGATATGACTAATAGTTCTGACTCCAGGTCACATCTTGCTTCCCATTATACTCCATGGGCATTCCTTTCTTTCATGTATCTGTCATTCCATAGAAAACAGCTATGATCACAAATAATCTCAATCTTACTATCTACTACTCTACTTGAGGAACACCTGTAGGAAAGGATAAATCGCTATGTCTCTCAGATTTGTCTGCAAATAAGTTTATATTTAGCTTTTCATTATACTCTATGGGCATTCCTTCTGTCATTCACTTTTGTCATTCCATAGAAAACAATGCTAATTCCACCTAATCTCTTTATTAACCTTTTCGCTGCCAGGTCCGTTGGCTTACGGACCTACAGCACTGCTTCCAGCTGGCCAGGTCCATATGCTGTACAGACCTCTTTCTTCCTTCTGCTACAAGCTCATGTTCACTTCAGTGACCATGTCAGGATGCAGAGGGATTGTCTTCAGTCCCTTTTCTCTGTCTCAAAAAAGAGAAATTAGGGGTCTGTTTAGACCCCTAATGTCTCTCCTAAGCCCCTATCCCGAAAAAATATATAAAATATTATTTTTTTAAAAATTGCACCTGTTAAAAAAAAAATTGTAAAAAAGAATAAAAATAAGCATAGGAAGGCCCCTTTCACACGAGCTGTCCAATCAGGCCCGTCTGTCAGTTTTTCAGTCTCCCCTATGAAGCATCGGATGTCAGCAGTGACATGTCTGATGACATCCACCACTATCCGCTCTGATCCTGTATGCAAAATCCAGACGGATGGCGGTCCCCTTTTCCATCTGTCTGGCGGATCGGATGAAAACGAACATGTATTCCGTTTCACCCGATTTCCCCATAGAGGAGAGGAGAGCGGGACTGTGTCTGTCTCCACTCTGCATAGTGAGCAGAGATACACCTGACATCCGCCTGCTCAGTGGGGATCGGCAGAGCGATCTCCCACTGAGCAAGCAGATTCCGTTCCATGGAGGCTTTTGTGTGAAAAGGGCCTAATGGTAGATTTAGACATGCCTCTAAATCTCCCTTTCCTTTGAAGCACGATCCGTGTTTGGATCGCTTTCCAGATGCTAATGACAGGCAGTGAGAAAGTGATGCAACTCCTCTTCACCACCTGTTTTAACCCCCTTTTTGGCAACAAATGCGCTGCAACCGCATGCATTGTATGCAGTTGTGGGGAGTGTGTGGCATTTCCCTATTGGCCTGAATGTGTAGCGTCCGGAAGGAGGCATCACTACAACTCAGGTCGACTGTGCCACAGCATGTAAACACCTCCATCCGCTACCTATTACAGTTTAACCACTTGACCACTGGGCACTTAAACCCCCTTCCTAACCAGACCAATTTTCAGCTTTCAGTGCTCTCACATTTTGAATGACAATTACTCAGTCATGCAACACTGTACCCACATGAAATTTGCGTCCTTTTTTTCACACAAATAGAGCTTTCTTTTGGTGGTATTTAATCACCACTGGGATTTTTACTTTTTTGCGCTATAATTAAAAAAAGACCGAAAACTTTGTAAAAAAATGAATTTTTCTTTGTTTCTGTTATAAAATTTTGCAAATTGGTAATTTTTCTTCATAAATTTTGGCCAAAATTTATACTGCTACATATCTTTGGTAAAAAAAAAAAACAAATTAGTGTATATTATTTGGTCTTTGTGAAGGTTATGATCACACCTGATGTACTGATGGCCTATCTCATTTCTTGAGACCCTAACAAGCCAGGAAAGTACAAATACCCCCCAAATTACCCCTTTTTGGAAAGTAGACATTCCAAGGTATTTAGTAAGAGGCATGGTGAATTTTTTGAACTTGTTATTTTTTCCCACAATTCCTGCAAAATGAAGATTTTTTTTCACAAAATTGTCATATGTTAACAGGTTATTTCTCACACCCAGCATATGCATACCACAAACCACAAATTGCACCCCAAAACTCATTCTACTACTCCTCCTTAGTATGGCGATACCACATGTGTGAGTCTTTTACATAGAGTGGCCACATACAGAAGCCCAACATGCAGGGAGCACCATCAGGCGATCTAGGAGCATAAATTACACATATCATTTCTTGACTACCTCTTGCACTTTTGAAGGTCCTGGAGCACCAGGACAATGGAAACGCCCAAAAAATGACCCCATTTTGGAAAACAAACACCCCAACGTATATTCTAGGAGGCATAATGAGTCTTTTGAACATGTCATTTTTTCCGCAAGTTTTTGGAAAATGTGGAAAGAAAATGAAAACGCATTTATTTTTACACAAAGTTGTCCATTTATACAATTTCTAACACACAACATGTACCTAGCAAAAATGACACCCCAAAATATATTCTGCTACTTCTCGCCAGTATGGCGATATCACATGTGTGACACTTTTGCACAGCCTGACCACATACAGAGGCCCAACGTGCAGGGAGCACCGTCAGGTGTTCTAGGGGCATACATTTCAAATCTAATTTGGCTACCTTTTACACTATTGTGAGGCACTGTGGTGGCATGGATAGGCACTGTAGTGGCACAGATGGGCAGGGTAGTGGCACGGATGAGCAGTGTAGTGGCACGGGTGGGCACTGTAGTGGCACAGGTGAGCACTGTAGTGGCAAGATTGGGCACTGTAGTGGCACGAATGGGCACTGTAGTGGCATGGATGGGCACTGTAGTGGCATGGATTTGTCACGGATGAGAACTGATGTGGTATGGATAAGCATGAATGAGGCACAAATGAGCCATGTATGGGGGATGGATGAGCCACGGATGGGGATGGATGAGCCACGGATGGCGATGGATGAGCCATGGATGGGGATGATTGAGCACGGATGGGGATGACTGAGCACGGATTGGGATGACTGAGCACAGATGGGTGGGTGAGCATGGCTGGGTGGGTGAGCATGGATGGATGGCTGGGTGAGCATGGATGGATGGCTGGTGAGCATGGCTGGGTGGGGGAGCATGGATGGATGGCTGGGTGAGCATGGCTGGGTGGGTGAGCATGGATGGATGGCTGGGTGAGCACGGCTGGATGGGTGAGCATGGATGGATGGCTAGGTGAGTGCGGCTGGGTGGGTGAGCATGGATGGATGGATGGATGGGTGAGCATGAATGGATGGGTGAGCATGGATGGATGGGTGAACATTGATGGATGGATGAGCATGGATGGATGGCTGGGTGAGCATGGCTGTGTGAGGATGGATGGATGGGTGGCTGAGCATGGATGGGGTGAGGATGGCTGGGTGAGTGGTGGATGGATGGGGGGAGGATGGCTGGGTGGGTGGTGGATGGATGGTGGGGATGCATACTGTTACTTAGCAGTGCTGTGGGCATTACACATAGCCCACAGAACTGCAGCACGTCTTGTCTCCCCCCTCTCTCCTCTTGCAATGCACCGATCAGTGCGGAGAGGAGAGAGAAAAGCTGGTGCTTCCACCGGCTGTTTGACATGTGATCTCGCCGTCATTGGACGGCGTGATCACGTGGTGAAAGGCCGCTCACAGCGGCCATTCACCGCGATCCGTGACCCGGCGGTCACAGATGTTCCCATGTGCGCGCCCCAGGGGGCGCGGGAAACGCGATTCTAGGAGGACGTCCATAGATGTCCTCCCAGAATAATGCAACCGCCCTGTGGACGTCTTTTGTCTATAGGGCGATTGGGAAGTGGTTAAGGGGGGGGGCAGTTGGCGGGCGGCAGAAACACAGCTTAATCGCACATTTTTGCCCCCAATCACTAGCGTAAACAATGCCTAAAGCATCTTTCATGCCGGGCATACTATAGCCAGCCAGTGTTTAGCTGCACAGGTGTTCTGTGCATCCCCATGCAGGCCATTCCAGCAGCAGCTACACGGAAATGTGCAGGTGTTCCGTGCATTCCAGTGCATGCAGTCCCATTCACATCCATTGGAATGCAGCAGCTGCATGGACACAGCCACTGTTCCCACCACCGGATTTTTGGACAATTTGGATATTTACATTTTTGCTTATGTTCAATTTTCACCATTCCGCAAAAGGCACAATTTAAAATTTAGAAATATTTGTTACTTAGAAACTCAGTACACGTTAAGCTTGTATATATTTAGCAGAAATTCCCATCTGTCGTTCACCTTTGTCATTCCATAGAAAATAATGCTATTCCCACTTCCTCTCAATATTAAACATCGCCACTGAACAAGAAGAGAATGTCTTCTAAAGATTGATCTGATATGACTAATGGTTCTGGCTCTAGGACACATCTCGCTTCCCATTTTACTCTATAGGCATTCCCCTCTGTCATTCCCCTTTGTAATTCCTTAGAAAATAATAATAATCCCTCTTAATCCCAATTTTAAACATCATCACTGAAAGTGGAGAGTATGTCTGCCAAGGATTTATTTGGTATGTTGAATTGTTCTAACTCCAGGTCACATTTTGCTTCCAATTATACTCTATGGGCATTCTCTTCTGTCATTCACCCTGGTCATTCCATAGAAAATATTGCTAATCCCACTTCATTTTAATATTAAACGTCGCCACTGAACATGGAGAGAGTGTCTTCTAAGGATTGATCTGATATGTTGAATGGTTCTCATTTCAGGTCACATCTTGCTTTTGCATTATACTCTATGGGCATTCCTTTTTATCGTTTATCTGTAATTCTATAGAAAACAGCTATAATCCCAAAGAATTTAAATATAACAATCTGCTACTCTACTGGAGGAACACCCGTGGGAAAGGTAACATTTCTATGTCTCCCTATGTCATTTGTCTGCAAAGGAGTTTATATTTTGCTTACCATAACACTCTATGGACAATCCTTGCTGTCATTCACCTATGTCATTGCTTACAAAATAATAATAATCCCTCTTAATTGCAATTTTAAACATCACCACTGAAAGTGGAGAGTATGTCTGCCAAAGATTTATTTGGTATGTTGAATGGTTCTGACTCCAGGTCACATCTTGCTTCCCATTATACTCTATGGACATTCCTTTTCTATCATTTATCTGTCATTCCACAGAAAACAGCTATAATCCCAGAAACCTGAATCTTACAATCTGCTACTCTACTTGAGGAACACCTGCGGGACAGGATAGATCGCTATGTCTCTCACATTTGCCTGCAAACTAATTTATATTTTGCTTTCCATTATACTCAATGGGCTTTCCCTTCGGTCATTCACCTTTGTCATTCTAGAGAAAACAATGCTAATCCCACTTCATCTCAATATTAAAAATCGTCACTGAACATGGAGAGAATGTCTTCTAAAGATTGATCTGATATGACTAATGGTTCTGACTCCAGGTCACATATTGCTTCCTATTCTACTCTATGGGCATTTCTTCTCTATTATGTACCTGTCATTCCATAGAAAACAGCTATAATCCCAAATAATCTCAATCTTACTATCTGCTACTCCACTTGAGGAACATCTGTGGGAAAAATGAAATAGCTGTGCTTCTCAGATTTGCTTGCAAATGAGTTTATATTTTGCTTTCCATTATACTCTATGAGCATTCCCTTCTGTCATTAACCTTTGAAATTCCTTAGAAATTAATAATAATCCCTCTTAATCACAATGTTAAACATCACCACTGAAAGTGGAGAGTTTATCTGCTAAGGGTTGATCTGATATGTTGAATGGTTCTGACTCCAGGTCATGTCTTTCTTCCCATTATACTCTATGGGCATTCCTTTCTATTATTTATCTGTCATTCCATAGAAAACAGCTATAATCCCAAATTATTTCAATGTTACTATCTGCTACTGTACTTGAGAAACACCTGTGGGAAAGGATAAATCACCATGTCTCTCACATTTGCCTGCAAATGAGTTTATATTTTGCTTCCCATTCCGGCCCGGCCTGGGACAAAAACATGCCCGGGCATGTTGGACCGAGCAGCCCATGACATGTTAACTGGCCTCTTCCCCATTCTTCATCCTGACGGATCCCCCAGGAGAGGGGAGGGGGAACCTGGTAGAGGTGCTGGGGTGGGCGAGGGGGGCCGGGAAAGAGCATGGGGGGCCGGAGACCACTGAGGGGACTGGAGAGCAGGCGGAGAGCATTGAGGGGAAGTGGAGAGCACTGGGGGGAGACAAAGAGCACTGGGGGAAGGCGGGGAGCACAGGGGGAGGCAGGGAGTACTGGGAGAGGCGAAGAGCACCGGGGGAGGTGGAGAGCACACGAAGAAGGCAGGGAGCACTGGGGGGGGGGCTGGGGAGCACTGGGGGAGGCGGAGAACACAGAGGGAGGGGAAAAGCACGTAGGGAGGTGGAGGGGGAGAGCACGGGGGATTGGAGAGCACTGTGGGGAGGCGGAAAGCATGGAGGGAGGTGGGGAGCTCAAAGAGGAGGCAGAGGGCACTGGGAGGGCTGGACAGCACGAGGGGGAGGTGGAGGGCTCAGAGGGGAGGTGGAAGCCACTGGGGGGGCTGGAGAGCACTTGGGGGTGCCAGAGAGCACTGGGGGAGGCAGAGAGCACAGGGGGAGGTAGAAAGCATGGAGTATTTGTGGGTGAATTTAAAAGCGGTTTGCCACTCTTCCCCTGATATGTCAATTCCCAAGTCTGTAGACCATATCCTAGTGTAAGACGGTAGTCCAGTGTGTGTGAGAGCCTAGAGCACGCTGTATAGTAAAGAAAGCAGATGTCTGGGTGCTTCCTGTAAAGTGCTTAAGCATTCAAATTTTGTGAGGGGGCGGTGTATCAGAGATGATTGGAAAAGTAATTTTGTAAAAGAGTCCATATGTATGGACGTCATCCAGTTTCAAGGGCCGGTTGGAACCACAGGGTACCCGTATGGGTGTGTATGACATCTTGGGCCCAAGGCCAGGAAGAACGATGGAATGAGTCGACCGAGTGGGCTCCCACACCCTGAGGGAAGGCCACATTGTCAAATAAAGGCGTAAGGGGGGAAGGGTCTGAGGACAGAATGGAGCAAAGCCCTCTTCTGTACCATAAAGTTAAGGCAGCCGAAGTTAAGGGCGAGAGACAATTCAGGTGGGGTAAAGTTTTCTTATAGCCCCATAACAAGTCTCGGAGGTCCACAGGTTCAAGGTCTTGCTCAACCAGCACAGACGCTTTAGGAATGGGGCGGGGGAAGCATTAAAGTATGCAGGCCATGATGGTGGCCATATGGTAGATTTCAAAGTCTGGTAATCCTGTGCCCCCCTGGATTTTCGGGAGAGTTAATAACATGTATTTAACTCGGGATAGGCCTTGATGCCAAATAAATTTAATAGAGAGTGAACGAAGGGAGGCAAAATGTGATTTGGGTAGCAGAACGGGTATGGTTTGGAAGAGGTATAACAATTTGGGCAAAATATCAATTTTAAGAGAATTAATGCGGCCAAACCAAGGTAGAGAGGAACCCCCCCAGGCTTCTAGGTCCTTCCTAATACACGCAAGGAGAGGGATGTCATTTAGGGAGAAAAGATTGGTCAAGTCGGCGGGAATTAAGACACCTAAATATGAAATACATTTGGATTGCCATTGGAAGGAGTCATTTGAGCGAAGTAATGATAATGTGGAGGGGGGAAAAGATATGCTGAGGGCCTCCGTTTTTGACATGTTCAACTTAAAATTGCTGAAGGCTCCAAAGCCCTCAAATTCAGAGAGGAGGGAGGGCAGGGTTGTGTGAGGTTGTTCTATATACACTAAGAGGTCATCTGCATAAAGGGATCATTTATGGTGGGAAGAAGGAGTAAGGATGTCCTGGATAGAACCATTCTGCCGAATGGCACACGCCAGGTGTTTAATAGCTATGACAAAAAGAAGTAGGAAGAAAGTAGGACACCCCTGGCACGTGCCATTCAAGATGTCAAAAGACTCAGAGGAAGAGCCATTAACCAGCACTGAGGCGGAAGGTCAGGAGTAGAGTGACATCACCTTGGAGACATATGTCTGATCCAGGCCCAGCTGTTCTAGGGAGTGACGAAGAAAGCGCGAGTTTACCCTGTCAAACGCTTTCTCAGCATCAAAGGATAACAGGCAAGCTTTCAGGTGGTGGCATTGGATGTAGGATATCAGGTGTATAGTTTTGGTCGTGTTATCCCTGGCCTCACAACCAGGGACAAAACCAACCTCATCTTTGTGGATAACTTTAGGCAGGAGAGGGGATAGGCGGTTGGCAAGGACTTTTGCAAAAAGTTTTATATCTACATTTAAAAGAGATGGGTCCTTACCCGGTTTCAAAAGAACTGAAACATTTGTGGACAAAAGACCTTTGGAGGGGGGAGTAGCATCATCTATGGAGTTAAATGCGCGGGTCAGGAGCGGTGCCAATAGGGGTGCAAAGGTTTTATAGAACCTAGGGGTGTAGCCGTCCGGGCCGGGGCATTTACCCAGTTTTAAGTCTTTAATCAGGCCCAAAAACTCAGAAACGAAGAGGGGTTTATCCAAGTCTGCAGAATCTTGTGTATCAATTTCTGGGAGTGCCGTTTCAGCTATATAGGCCTGCATGTCGTCCATGTGGGGAGAGATAGAGCTATGTGTAGATAAGGGGGGTAAGTTATACAAATTAGTGTTATATTGTTGGAAGGAGGCAGCTATGCCGCTGATGTGATGGATCTTGGCTTGATATGGTTGCGTTATGAACGGGATAGAGTGGCAAGGGGGCCTAGGGTGAAGAAGTCTTGTGAGGTGCTGACCACATTTATTAGCTAATGAATAATAGTGAGTTTGTGCCCTATCTCGTGCGATTAGGGAGTGGGAGTCCAAAATCTGAAGCAAGTCCCTAGGGGCATTGGATAATTCCACAAAAGTGGATGGTCCCTTTTATGAAGTGGTTCGAGTTCAGAGATTCGGGATAAGTCTATGTATATCATCTGTTGTAATCGTTTTCAATCTGGACCCCTGTTGAATGAGAATTCCGTGTAGTACATATTGGAAGAATGGTCAGCTATAAAATTCTGGATCACTTTGGAGATCTCGGCCACGTAAACAGAGTCTCGCAATAGGTTGACATTAAGTCTCCAAGACGCTCCCATACGAGATCTAGGTGGACGGGCTAGGGATTGGAGAACCGGGGCGTGGTCAGACCAAAGGATGTGTCCTATAGACTGTATAGGGGAATCCAGTAGAGATTGTGAGATCAGGAAATAGTCCAGCCTACTATACGAGTTGTGGGTGACTGAAAAGTGACTATAATTGCGTTCCCCAGGATCTTGTATACGCCAAACATCTACTAAGTGTGCATTGTTGAGTAGGAATTTAATGCGTATTAGGGAGGATGCAGGAATAGAGGACTTACCCGATGAGGTGTCTGTAGGTGGTGAGAGGGACACATTGAAATCACCCCCAACAATGAAGCAGGGACCCCCAAAGGAGAGTAGTCTGGTGAGAGTAGTAGAGAGGAACTCCGCTTGTTGATGTTAGGAACATAAATATTCACTACTGTGAAAAGAAAATCATTTAGTTTTAGTTTAACCACCTCACCCCGGAAGGATTTCCCACTGTAGCACCAGAGCACTTTTTGTGATTCGGCACTGCGTCGCTTTAACTGACAATTGCGTGGTGGGCCAATGTTGTACCCAAACAAAATTTGTGTCCTTTTTTTACCACAAATAGAGCTTTCTTTTGGTGGTATTGGTCACCTCTGCGTCATTTCTGATCGCCGCTATAAACAAAAAAAGGGTGACAATTTTGCAAAAAAAGAATATTTCTTACTTTTTTTAACACTAAAAAAAATGGTTTTGATACTCCTTCTTATATTTAGACGGTTTTGACTACTTATTTAATCAAAAAAATATAAAAAAACCCCCCTAAACATAAAATCGTTTTTCATTCTTTATAAGAAAAAAACGTTTTAACAGTGGGAAAAAAACAAATAT